>JARQSV010000113.1:252490-265445 GCA_030142285.1 Calameuta idolon
GGGATCTTAAGTTATCGTTAAGAAGTATTGATCCTAGCGAATGATAAAGTGTGAGTTATCGTAATAGGTTTTTTTTTTTTTTTACGCAAAACTCAGAATCCAAACTGGACCAATGTGGGATCTCGTGAATCCTAAATTCTAGAGGATCTTGTCATTGCCTTCTGAGATGTATGAGACTAGATCCGGGCATTCTTAGGGCCTAACGACTTGGACCTGGACCATTCACGACGGGATGTCCTGGACCATCGGACAGTCAAACGAATAAATTCTTTCACCGTGTAAAGATGCTGTAACACTATCCTCTCGTGGCCTGGAGCCAACCACGAGAGTACATCTCTTTGATGGTTTCGGTCGCGAGATGGCACTGCACGCACATAGGAGTCAGCGTAGACTCGTATGTTTGAGGGGAGAGAAAAAAAAATGTCAAGCAAGGAAGGAACAGCGCGATGCATCAAGAGTTATTAGGCAGCTGGCAGGTACATGACTTTTTGGATGCATTTAGTTGGGTCATTGTGTAACGAGGGATGTTATCTATGCCGATACCGATCAGTGACACTTGGCTACGTGGTTGACTGTCTTGCTTGTAACTGTATCGTGGAAGACTATCGTGGGGATCGGATGCTGGACGTATCTGGGCGCTAGTCGGATCCGGTTAATTCTTGGAAGTACATTTTTAGAGGAACAATGGATTTGGTGGCTGGACCAAAAAACATGGCGCCTGACGTGAAAACGTGACTTGACGTATCTGCTCTTGCTTCGGGATCGTTGTTACTGGCTCTTACGGATTACGACACTTTATCGTAAATCACCAGTCGGACCTTCGGCTATCCAGCTGATAATGATTTCGCACGGAGACTTACGAAATCCCCTCTCTTGACTTTGAGACGATCAAATTTCAGGTTAGGGTATTTTTGGGAAAAATTTTTTTTTTATTAAAAAAATTCTCGTAACTATTTGATTGAAGTGGGTAAATATTTTCAAGAAAATTATTCGGACGGTTTATTAATGTTTTTGTATAATCGATTACTGATCTTTAATCGTACAATAATTAATTAACTCGTTTCGATAATCTTCGTATAATTTTATTCCTTTTTTAATCGCCTTCGTTATATTCACTGTCCGACTATCTATTAGTACGGTTCAACCGTGAACAATAAAGATGAGAATTAACGAGTTCGATGACGCCGCTCATAAGATATCGTGGTACTGACAATCCGAGTGACTGAAGAGGATCAACGATTATCGCTCGTGATAAATTACGGCATTTATAAGCCCGCAGTTTAACGTGACATGGGAACGTAATCAGCCGGGAGCCCTAGACTTTGAATCGTTTTGAAGTGATGCCCAGTCTCGGTTCCAAAATCGAGGCCATTTACTATGAGAGAGAAAAAAAAAATTCCCTCATCGAGGAGAGAGCAATTATCAAGCAGTTAATAATCCAGTACTCGACTGTGATAAATGAAAAAAAATATACTGAAGCGTATAAAAAAATTTTTTTTTTCTACTTGAACACTATAAATTATCAGACCGAATCCCGATGGAAATCTGTTATCGCTGGACTCTTTTTATTAACATAGGGTCATTTGTCGTCAGACTCGATAGTGAGATTTATCAATAAAAATATCACGCATGTATATCCATCGTTCGATTACGTAAAATGACAGTCTGACAAGTAAAAATATAGTTAAAAAAAATTTATAAAAATTCGTCAAATTAAATAAACATTGAATTAATTAACGACCTACTGTCAAATGCAATGGAAATTCGATTATTTACAGTATACGTAATAAAATATTCATGGGAAAGAATTGCATCCTGAATTGCAGTTATACAATATAGTACTGCAAGACGTGCCACGGCAGCACCACGTTACCATGGAAGTCATTGAGGAACGAAGTAACCGGTATAGTCGGATCTCTAAGCGACGAACCATAAACCACAGTGATAAAGGGGAAAGCAAAATAAAAAGTTATTATTATTAACGAGCGGAAGATACGTGCCACTAATTTTTTGTCACGCGACCCTATAACGTCAACCCAAGCAGATAAGGTTATTGACGTGCGACATATGCGTGGGACGTTTTCGAAAGACGCGCATTCGGGCTCCGGAACGCTTTTCCGGAAGGCGTCGGCTTCAGCCGCTCGTGCGTATCAAACGGGACCGAAGCGCCGTGGCTGGGTGCCCGTCCTTTCTCAAAAGCACTTTGAGAGAGTGACAGGAGCGTTTCTGGCTTTACGAACGGAATTTAATGACGATAATGATAGTCCGTGAACATGGTCTAAAAAGTAAGAGCAGAGGACCGTAATAATAAAGCAACGTCAAGTAGAAAACGAATGAATAACGAGACCGGTCTGAAGCCGACATTAAAAAAAAAAAAAAAAGAAAATGAACCATAAAATCAAATCGTAAGTATAACCAGCGCTGAAAAATTATTTAATTTGATAAACGATCGTTTCTATCGTATGATTTTCCTGGACTCGAATTTCCAATGTAATTCCACCGAAAAAGTCCATCCTTCAACCTCACGAAGCTACGAAATTTCGTGAATGATTTCTAATTTTCAAAAATATTTAATTACGTCATTTTTTGCATCGTTAAGAATTCTTGACAGTTTTGTCATTTGCATGAACCCGGTATGCATGCACTCTCTGTACCGTGCCTTAGGCTGTGCCCACAACGAACATCCACTCCAGCCGGTTAAAGTGGATAGAAATGCCTTTGGGTCTATATACCCACACGCCATATATACATATATACAGTAGTATCACACTTCGAATGTACCGTTTCGTCGGTGCTGGTTCACGGATAATTTAGCAAGGAGTTTGCATTTGCAAATGCGTTACGAGAAGATGATATCTCGCACGTAACCGCAGCACATGGAAGAATCTCTAGTTAATATGCATGCACGGCTTAATTTACATTAGTCGCAGCATCCAAGCTGCATCACCTTACGTACGTACGGAAGCAGCATCAGAAATAAGTACGCGTCTTTACGCTGTACAAACGCGCGCAGGTACTCTGTTACGCATTGAGAGCTCGAAAAGAGTCATAGTAAAAAAAACAAAAAATCTTTTCTAACGCGTCAAAGATCGATATTACGAAAATTCCGAAAAATCATGTAAATTGAAAATAATTAATTATCGCGTTCGATGAATTTGATCGTTTTCATGAAGGGAAAAAAAAATTTAGCAGATTTCTCTACGCGATCGTTTCTGCTGCATGCTTATTGAGAACCTGACTTTTATGTTACCTTAGGTTAGGTTACGTTCTCGTGTGGCTAATGATACCATGTGGGGAGACTCGTTAGCGAAGGAGGTTCCCTATACATGGATAATAACCGCGTATGCGTTACTGTAGATCCTGAGATCGAAACGTGAAAAACTTACTGACGGTTCATTTGTAGGACATGGGTGGTCTTCTCGTGAGTGTTTTACTCAATGATGAAAAAAAAGAAAAAAAAAAAAATCAAACTTCTATTAGCGTCGATCAGAGTCTTGCATCGGTTATACGTATCTACTTCCGCCGTTCAATCATAGAAGCCAGTGGTAGTAAAACAAGCGTAAACAGTCGTTGGTACGACGATCGGAATATTTGTTACGTAAGAAAGAAGAAATTGCCCTGATAAAAGTTTAGGTCGCTCCCAGGGGTGGTAATCTGCGAAAAGTTGAAAAAGTAATATTTTTTTTTTTAATTCGACGACGAATAAAAATACGGTAACGTAATTCAGAGGACGCGCATAATTATATTTAAACGCATCAAAGCTAAACCACATAGTGCACCGTAAAGAAATTCTTATTATAGCGCAGGCAGGAGTTTCAAGGAACATGGCCGACCGCTCGAGGTCAATGTCGAACAACGATAACCGTGTCTAACCAACCGATTAGCAAAGGCACGCGAAGTACGTTCCCTTTGCATTTGTTAACACGCGTGCTCGGATACACACGTGATGCATGCAACTGTCACTTTGACATAAGGTCGGATAACCACGTGTGAGAGACCGAACAAGTATATAAAATACAGTCTGACGTGACTTAGAGAAAATTTGGAAAAGAAAAAAATGTTACCTTTGGAATGGTAAATTTTCATTTTCTCTACTTTACACGGCAACGACTCGAAGTAAAACTTGAGTGGATTGAAGCACAAGGTGCGCTGACCCAACACCAACTTCACTTGCCTCCCTTCGAGAGTGGATATTACAGTGACTGGTGAGTCACAGAATGCGCCACTTCACTCCATTTCACTCCGTATCCACTTCACCGGCACTCCATGTCCACTTCAGTCCGTTCCGTGTCCCCGCACAGGGCTCTGACTTCAACTAGCCACAGGCTAGGTCCAGACGTTATACCTGAGCTTGTCACGCTTCACGCTACCACGATTGTCCCAGCCTCCCATACGTCTGGACCAAAGACAACTTGGTCCCAGTGTTCCGGACGAAGCTGGCACCACCGTGCATTGCTAATTAGGCAAAATCATATTTCGCTACGTCGTTGCGTAACAGACTCGACTCGAGCACGTGCAGCCGCACGTGTGATAAGAAAAGTGACGTGTACGAATTATCTTGAAACGACTTCCGGTCAACAGAGCAAAGTGACGGAGCGAAGATGATCGGAGGTAAGATTAGCCTGGAACACGAGACGCGTGCACTTCGCGATGAATTTAAATCGAGATGAAGTCACGGGCTGAGATGAAAAAATGGATCATTTGATTTTATCGTATAGAAAAGGGTGAGCGATTGTTGCGAGATGAGCGCGAGCGTTCATTTTCTTTTTTTTTTCTTTCTTCTTCGAAGAAAATCATGAAAACGTGATTTTTTTATTATTATTAATTTATGGAATTTATCTACGTACACATTGATCCGATCTAGCTTTATGGCATCTTGTCGTGGCTGTGCAACTAGAACCAACACGTGTCTACGGTATGTTCGCTTTAAGTTCCTGGTCGCTCGTTTTACACTCGTGGGTGGTAATAGCCGTGACTAACATTGTTTGGCGACGCCATTTCCCTTCTGGTGATAAGCTAATCGCATCGCATGACCCGAGATAAGTATCTGACACTATTGTATCGGGCGACCGTATTGTCGTCTGACGTTCCTCGCCAAATCCATCGTCCTTTGATGTACCAAGGGTGCTGCGCCTCTTTCGAGAATGCGTCTAAGTGAGACGGAGACAAGATATAGACATCATAAAAGGATCCACGGAATCTCCTAAATCTTTTTCAATACTCGAGTCCCGCCCCATAAAAGTTTCCGAACGAGCATCTTAAAAACGCTCAAGCAGAAGCACATAAACTAGCCTAAAAGCATTGGCGCGTAACCTGCACAGACCCCGGAACCGCAGACGTATATATACGTAATATATTTTAGAGATATATATATATATATACACACATAAATACGTATATCTATATATATGAACAAGCCCTCGCAATCCACACAAAATTAACTCTAAAAAGTATATATATATATATATCAACACTATCCACCATTGTCATTGCACGTGTTATGAATTCTGAAATCAGACAAACTCCAGGTACCAGACCTACAAAAATTGATACGGTATAATGTGCAATCTATGGAACGACGAATAAACCTCTTAGCCAGTACCGCGTAGACTATTTGTATCATAAAAATGCATGGTGTACAGTGACAAAGAATTGTTGTCTTGGTTCACGGTTTTACGTGAAATATAAAAAAGATAAAGGGATCCCAGCCAAGCGGAGCACTCGCAAGCAATGCTATATACACGTCGTGCATTATGCCGAAACTTGAAAAACTTTCGTCGGTTTGTACCATAAAAGAGTCTATGGTTTGAAAAGCATATGGGATTATGAGGACGTGCAGTTGAAACAAACAGTAGGAACAGCTGTTAACCTCGGTGAATATGTACAGGAGAGTTTACAAGAGAGAGAAGCAATCCCGGGTCGGTGCGACGCGTCGTGTTTTTAAAAGTACGCACTGCCGTTAGTTTACGTACGTACAGCGACTCATCCCTTGGTTCACCTTGAGTGGTCACGAAGCACTGCGCGCCGTGGCGTCTTTCCCGGTGCATTGTGGGAGACGAAAACTTTCGTACGCACGACGATCGAATACATCGCGACGGTTTGTTTATCTGTCCTCGACGCGCTCTTATGGGTTCTCCTTAACGATAATCGTCAAGAGACGAACTTTAGTGCTGTACCGTGAATCAGGTTAGGAAGGTATCGTCGCGGCTCGTCTCTGTGTGGGCATATGAGGTAGGAAAAAAGAATTTGTGGAAACGACTCTACGACGAACGCCTATTTAACCTAATGCCGTAGGAATTCGTCGGCTAAAAAGAGATGAGTGTGGTTCGCGTGATTTCATGTTGAACCAGATCAAAAGAACACTTCCACGAAGTGTGGAATTCGAAAAGAATAGTGGATAGTACTTTGAAGTGGGTACGAACGCGCTTCGAAGGGATGTTGATTGTTCTAGGGATTTTCCTTTTCTTTTTTTCTTCTTTAGAATTTTTCTCCACGAGACTAGGAACGTCGAGGAACGGTTGTTGTTTTGACTCGATGCGTAGTACCGTCAAGTGCGCATGCGCAGTGGCCATAACGCTTACGGGTTAAACTGTACGATTATACCGTGTTTGCACGGTCGATCTTATTCGCCCGCAGGATACGAATTTCCTATCGATTTGTCGGGTACGTCGTTACCAAGGAATAGTAAGATAATTTATTGACTTGCCTAACAGTGTGTACGTGATACAGCTGGTAACGATAGGCCACCTATCCTCCATTACGTAAGATTGTCGGGAATATCGATTATACGTTGCACCTGCGATGTCCTCGGGCAACATCGAGAGGTTAACGTACCGCGAGGATATTAAGCGTGGATATTATGCACGGATATTATTTCAATGTAAATTAACGTGAGACAATAAACAAAATGAAAAACCGTATTTACAATTAAATTAAAAAAAAAAAGAGTGTCGTTTGACAGTTAAATCTTCACATAAATAAAAAATCGATCTTTTCCTCCAATCGTTAACGAACCTCGCATCTAATCGGTACAGGTACAGTACCGTACAAAAATAACAATGACATACTTTCCATTGTGCATATCGCAGTGCTAAAAGTCATTGAAATAAATCGCAGTGACAATTCGAAAAATCATACAAATATTAAATCATCCTGTTCGACGTCTAAGAGGAGAAAAAAAAAAGTAGTAAGACTTCGTTCTGGATTTCGCGGAACAGCTGGATCGGCACTTCCGGTAGGCAACGTAAGTCGCGCTCCTAAATGTCTTGGTTCGATTGAATTTCCTGGTAGCGGAGGACGACAGGTGCGCGCAAGACACGGTTGTCTTGTACGAAAACAAATTGTGATTAACAATCGTACCGGAGTCGAGGAACGGAACCCCCCGGCATGACTCGTTCCTCTCGTGCGTCCCTCGACTCCTGCTTCTTCTTCTTCTTCTTCCTCCTCCTCTTCTTCTCTCGTTCATCCGCGTCTTCTGCGAGCCGAGGCTACGACTCTTGCCATCGTCTATTCCGGGTCTACTAGGAAACGCCTGTCTCTCGCACCCTGTGCCTACGGATATAAATACACTCGAGCAAACCTCTGCCACGGCACTCTTGCTAATTGCCAATAGGAACAACCGGACACGAGGAACGCCCGAGACGTTCAAAACACGCCTTTACTCGGAAGTGACGTTGATCCCTGTCGCGAGACGCGCGACACGCTCACTTGGAATCGAACGGGAATTCGCAAGAAGGATCCCCCCCTCCCCGCCCCTCCGTGTATTCTCACGAGAGAATGGATACTTTTAGCAGTGACTTTACGTCGTTTTCGTATTACATTTTACGGGATATTTTTTTTACGCATTTTTGAATTTTTATAACTCACTCATCGAAACTGGACGACTCTCTTTACTTTTCGTTCCGATGTAAATTAGGACTCACCTGAAAAAGAAAAAATACATTTATTAAAAGACGAATAGCGCAATGTGATATTTATTGATTATTTTTTTTTTTTTTACATCTAATCATCGTCATCGAAAATTTCGATTTTAGTGTCTGAGGATCACTGACACTTAACAATGATGCCGTGTCGCGAGTGTCATAAGAAAGTGTCAACCTCGGTCGACAAGAGCGACCTCGTTATCGTCGCTCCGTTGGCCAAACGGTTAAGAGCACTGGCAATGAATCTCGTGCGAGAAGGTCGAGGTTCATGAGATGAAGTGACAAGATTGTGAGTCGAGGTTGAGTCAATCTAGGTTTGGTTGGTCGTGTCCTGTGTACATAGGAAGACACGGGTCAGACTGTCCCGTATAACGATCGAGCCAACTGACCTTACTCAACATCTTACCGAACACTATATTTACGATCGATGCAAGTGCACCAGCATCCACAGTGGATACAGTCATTTGGTCAATTACCCATCGACGGCGAGCGCTATCCGATTTTTGATCTTCGACAGGACCTCGAGAGGTCTCTATTCCCAATGTGTCAATATATTGAGTAGGATTGGGTAATAGGACTGACAAGCCGAGATTATCCCACGAGATAATTACAATCCCGAGACGATCAATCGAAATGATTCTGCCTGTGGGATTAGCCTGATTTTACTATTGACATTTAGACAAAGCTGCTCGATTTCAAACCTGACTATTGTCTTTGAATTAAATTTAACAATGATTTGGACCTGAAAAAATTTTACCGTTAATTATCAAAATAATGAGGGAAAAAAAATAGTTTTCACACAGGCAACGCTTGCCAGTGTATTTACATAACGTAGAAAAAGGACAAGGCGAACGCGCGCGACGCTGCACTGTTTTTCAATGCACGCGAAGAGAAATTGTCTCGGTTAGGCCGAGAGACAAAGAGAAGACAAAGTCTCTCTGAATTCTCATAACGCCCGTCGAATGAGACAGACAGACAGACGCTGTCTTGAATGAGGACATTAAAAACAGTCTGAAACGAGAGAGGTGTGTCTTTGGTGCTGAGCTACGGGAAGGAGAGAGAGGGGGGGAGGGGGCGAGAGGGGGCGAGAGGGGAAGCTTCGTGACGAAAGCGATACTCACGTTACGATGGGAGCGTCATTTCCGGACGAGTAAAAGACTCTCATGAAAACTCGGTCAGAAACTCGTAGCAATTCCAGGACGGGCATGTCGCTTTCATGCGAATTGCATGCGATCTAACAGCGAGCGATAAGGTCATCCCGCAGGAGCCAAATCGAGTACTGCACCTTAAGTTAAATTCGTACGCGCTGCTGAAAATTATTGACGTACATTTGTTACACGTGTATCCGTATAAATGTATTACACGACTGCCGAAAAGCACGGATTATATAATACATTATGTGTAATTTTTTTTTTATATTCCAATTACAAGCAAAACAGCCGATCAAGAATGTATAAAGGTATAGCAATACCATTAAAAAAAGTGATAAAACACTTGACGTACAATTAAGTCTATATAGCAATTTGAATTTGAACATTTCACCTGCCTTAAAAAAATTCTTCCAGTCGCGCACGATTAACCTGCATATAAAGAATCTCCACTTTAGCCACGCGTCCGTAAAGTACATTTAATAAGGCGACAGAAAGAACCCACGAAATCCTATAAACCTACAAATTACTCCATTCAGCCGAAAATTAAGCCTGTAACATACGTAATCCTACCACGGCAAATTAGCCCGTAAAAAATTCCCATACATATTGAAAGGACCGAAAGCATATAAAAAAAAAAAAATCCTAAAGTCCCCGTGAAAGTCAAAAATATTTCACTGTAATTAGGAGACACGTCAAGAGAGAGAGAGAAAAAAAAACAGAAAATTAAACCAACTAAATCTCAGCCAAGAAGTCCAATCGTATCTTGCAGTTCATAGACTATGCAGACTACCAGAGGCGGTATCCTCGCACTTCAATGAAGCCCGTTCCGGTTCGTTTGACGTGGATTGCTTATACGGCCTGACCAGCGCACGAGCGAAGGTTAGAGAATGTAACTGGGATGGTTAATGTAAGCTTCGATTGAAATGCGGTTCACGGATGCTGCGAGGACGCCATCCAGTCTCTCCAACATCTCGTGAAGTTACCTATACATATAGGTATACCTTCGATCTTCCTTTTCAACTTCTTGTCCCCCCCCCCCATCCCTCCCCCCTATCACCCCTCCTCCCCACCGGTACAACGAGCCCAGCCACTTCGTGCGCCTCTTCGTTCGACTTCTCTTCCTTCTTCCTTGTGCTCTTAACACGCTTCCTTCTCCTTCTCTTGCCTCCCCTTCGCGGCAGTTATAGTTATCTTCGCGTTAGGCTACTCTCCCAGCATCCATTATTATACCTTACAGAAGGATGCTGAAGTTTCTTTTTTTTTTCATGGGTATCCGTAACCGCTGGCTCCTATACTTACCGTGTATTATATTACTCTGCCCGGTATAGGCGTATCTTTCGGACTCGTATGTTAACGCTGCTTATTGTTGCTGATTGCTGGGTACAGTCAACATTGCAACAATTGAATTGGTCTTGTGGGATTAAATATTTGCGCAAGGTCGTAGAGACTCGTGGATACAAGGTGCTGCTTTCGGGGCTACTCTGTGAATCTTTATGAATATTTTTGTAAGATTCTCGTGCGACAGTCGAGATAAATGGAAATTTATTTATCGGTTATTTGTACAATTTTCAAAAGTAACGCGAACCCTGTAATACTGGAATCGGCGATGAAGGCAACAATTGCAGGGTAATTAATAGCTTATTAATTATGGTCGTAACGCGTACCGTGACGCGAGGGTTGATAAAGAAAATTTTTTCTTTTCTATCATTTCAATCGTCGAAATTTTGAAATTTTATAATATCCCTCGGTACCGTTCGTATTATATGTGATTTGAAAAAAAAAAAAAAAAGTATCCGAGTCTCATAAACTCCGTGTCGTATATCAACGCCCACCCAAAAACTCATAAAATTACTAATTGGACATACGTCGCACAATTCATTCGGCGATGCACTCGACTTGGGTACGATTGATGCACTGCTTGCATTTTGCAAGCTTCATGCACATTTCACGATAATAAATGGCACTCATGTCTTGCGTAATATATATTGCAGTATTTTTTTTTTTTTTTTCAATAAAATCTATAAATAGTCTTGTCTCAAATTACGTATCGATATGTGAAAAAAAAAAATTGTCGATTCAAAGTGAGTTGAAAAAAAGTTTTTTTTGCCAAAAGTGCATAGAAGCTTCATATAATTTTTGTATTAAAAAATGCAAATATTTTTTGCACTTTTCTCGAGTTTCGCGTATCTCTTGACAGAGTCGTTGGGACGTTGCTCTTGGTAGGTAAGGCACATGCGAATATATTCTGGCATGCAGGCGAATACATAGAGCCCCGTTGCCAATTTGCAAACCGGTACATAAAGCTTCCATATACAGGTACTTATCTATACATAAGGGTACCCTCATATATCTATGTATAGGACAATAGGTAAATTAATATTGAATCATATATACATATATATATATTTTTTGTACATACTATGAGATTGGGCACATAATAAGTATGTACATAAGGGTACATATCACCCCTATGTATATGTGTACATAGACGATAATTATATTGATACCAAATAAAAATACGTTTATCTCTATATGCTACGTGATTGATTTATCGTACATAAGCACACGTGCTATATACTAGTATACATACTGTTGTATCTATGTAGGTATATACTAATGTAACACGTAATATACTAAAGGAATAGATTCTGTCGTTTAAGTCATTTAGATCGTTTAAATCAAAATATAAGATTCAACGTAGTCATTTATCTATCCTCCGGAGGATTCGTCGCTATCTTAATACGCCTAACGCTAATAAAACACGAAGTGCATTCATCGCGGTGGCTTTTTCAAAGAGAAAAATAAAATTCATAATTTCCAGCATGCGATACGTAAACGTTAACAAATGGCGACATCTACAAACGTGCCGTTCAACTTCCCGCGTAATACGACGTGCAGTCCCACTAAATAAGACATTTGCTAAAGTCGTATTACATTAAGGCCACGTAGACAGTTTACATTGAAAAGCAGCTAAAGCGAATTTCGCAAAAATATTACTGCACCTTGACGAAAATCTACGTCGGGTTGGGTCGGATTAAATTTTCGACATGAAATTAAAATGATAATAAAAAATATTGATTGTCAATAAAAAATAAATAAAATGACAAGCACGTGCACTCTGACAGATAAATCCAATGCAATGGTCACTATTGTTATTAAATTTCCAGATTTTATTGAAATGAAAATTATTTTGAAAATTAGTGAAAAAAAAATGGTTTGAAAAAATTATTATTTCCAAGTGTTTATTGCACGTATCATGGATTCCTGATCAGGTCGTTCACGTCTTACGATCGATCGGCTATAACACTGTTTCTCGTTGTTATTTCTTATCGGCTCACGTGGCTCGGGTAATACGTCACAGTTTGATTTTCAATCAATCGGTCGTTTCAATCAGAACCATCGTAAATCGGTACCCTGCTTTTCATATCGCGCATGGGCGCACGTGCACATACTTACTACGTACTAAAACTACAATAGCATATCAATTGTACAGTCGTCACTGATAAGGGACACTTCCTTATATCCTTTCTACCTATAACGCAAACTGCCGACAATACAAATACAAACAATACATTTCCGCATCTCGCACTGCACTACATGGACGTGTATTAATAATTGGTTCAAGAATCATTATAGGGTACGATCGAAATAATATTTTTCTTTTAATTAATAAGATAATTAAAAATATTATTATTCGTAATAAAAAAATTTGCTTCGCGGTACACGTTTTTTTTTTTTTTTCTTTTAATTGCTAACTTATTTGTTTTTGTAATTTATCCAATTTTTTATTTATATAGCTCATACGTCTTCGCTCAAATCTAATAATCATAAGTCAGACGTATCTCGCAATCTCAACAGATTTAATTGCAGCTCCCGGTACAC
>JARQSV010000113.1:287026-303735 GCA_030142285.1 Calameuta idolon
CATGAAAAGCTGGAAAGTACAGAAACTGGCAAGCTTAGTTGCTACCTCGAGGAAACGGAGGTTTTTGAGTGTTCTTCAGCAAGAAGGTGTCTCAAAGTATTCTCATCATACTTGACCTACCTTTTACCTACTGCCAGGTTTCATCGAGGCGAGTTAGATGCAGACTCGAGAATCTTCATCTTACAATTAGAGCTTTTACGTCATCCCGCCAGGATACCTCTTTTGTATGTGTATGTCTACGTTCTTTTGCCACGTAGATATTTCGTGAGTTCAATATTCACTTCCACGGGGATGTCATGTTCCTTTTTATTTTTCCAATCCACATCATCCCCTTCAGTCCTCAATTCTTGGACAAATCCTTGCAATTTGTATACAATCCCGTCAAGGATTTGCTTAAGCTCAAGAGAAGGGAAAAAAAAGATATTTTTTACAATCAACTTCAATGCCAAGTCCTTTATTGTTCGTACCAACTGCATGATTCACTGAGAGACAAGCTTGTTGCGATAACAATATTTTTTAAATAAAAAATAATAAAGTCTCAAAAATCATCCTTAAGCCCAAATATAATTTGATTTATACTCAAAATTATTAACGAAATTTTCACTCATCATGATGCATAGGGATAATTAAATCCAAAATCATAGTGACATAATTAAAAGTCTTCGGTATCGGCAAAAGATCAATAAATAATTTTACTACTGATCAATCAGTATCCAATAACTAATAATCAAAGATTTGTCAATATGTATTTGTCATATATCATACTGGTTTTTGTCAATGCCTAAAGTTTCGTATGGGCAATGAATGATTTGGAGATATAAGGATAAAGATATGAGAAAAGAGAAGGAAAAAAGATAAATAAAATGAGGATGCGATATATAAGAGACACTCGTTATCTGTAAGGGGATAAAAAGCCAGTATCCTTTGTGACTCGCGATTCAGGATCCGAGGGCAAGATCCTGCCAAGGAAGGGACATCACTGACAGCGCACTAAGTCCGTTAAAACCGGACTTTGCTCTCGTTGTATGCAGTTGCTAAAGAAACGGAACAGTTGTCGGGACTGAGACGCAGGTGGAAGACCAGATGGTCGAGAAACAGTGAATGGAAGAATGGTAGGAATATGAAGTCCAGTGCACACGAGGAGCATAAGCCAGGCTGGTAGACTTGCTAAGACGAATGTGACTGCGCACCGTGAATATCAATATCCGTTTCCTGTCGCGTTTCTTCGGATGCCAACGAAACTCCCCGAAGAGAAATACATTGGCACATTCCTGGGAATTTTAGTTTTTATTTTCATTAACACACTACAGGTATACCTCGCACATCAAAAGCGACCGAAAACCTAATTGCATGCGAACGGTTCCCTCTTGGAACTTTGTCGGTATTCAAAGTGCTTATCTTATTGTTTAGATTTGAATTCATTGCACTTAAACACTTTTTAATCTTGTTGTTCACTTCGATCGGAATTCTTTATTGTTCCGATAAGATATACATTTACGTTAGATTATTGTATAGTTCAATGTCTTGTTTTCAACAAATATTTGCTTCCTTTTGTTTTTCAATATTGTTGTTCTTATTGATAATGTTTTAATACTTTGCTAATTAATTGTAAATACAAATACAAAATTAATGTGGTTCCGGCCGGGATCGAACTGGCGACCTTCTGCGTGTAAAGCAGACGTGATAACCGCTACACCACGGAACCCTCTTATCTGAGATTGACATTTCGCGTGTTATTATGTAATGCGTAAATTGTGACTTTAATGATCAAGAATTTGTATAAAAATATATTTCTTCCTTCTTCATAATTTATATATTAACGTTCCGTTACATATTTAAAGGATACATGTTTTTCTCTCATACATAAAATATATAAAAATCAGTTTCTGCTCGGTAAGGAAGTATATGGTAAGTACAATCAATGATTAATAGATGGCTGTGCATGCTAGGACCGCTCGGGACTGTAGCAAGATATTAAGTTGGTAAAAATTGTGAATAATTATGAAAGTTATTCTTGTGACAGAAATAAGTTTAAAAATATTTAATATAAAAAATAATGCATATAATTTAGTATACAGTGTGAACTAACCATTAGATATTTCTTAGCGTGTTCACTGCTCACTTGATTTATTAAAAGTGAGGAATAAATTATTTTTATTGTAAATCTCAAAAAATTCCTTCCGCATTAACACAAACCTCGTATCTTCGTCGAAGAATTTTATGTGCATCTAATCGATCATGATCAACCGATGATCATTTATTATTCCATTAGAAGATAAATACAGCCTTCTGTTTTCCAACGTCTCGACGTACCTTGCGCAAGAAAATGTCCACTTAATTAAGATGATTACTATTGCAAAAAGTTTGCAACTTTTCTTTATTACAACATTTCACATACATCTCGTCAATCACGAGTCATGATCATTAACCGTCTGTAAGATAAATGTGAACTTAGGTTTGCAGACTACACATATATATATATAGCTTGCAAATTATAATATATATATATATTCAAGTACAGTAGTTACATAAGTACAGGTTAAGCGGATTTACTCAGGTTAAATACTCTTATTGAATTAATAAAAGTATATAATTATTAGAAATTAGTTATTCTTATACTGCAGTATCAATTGCCCTTGTTCGCTTTGTATAAATAGATAAGATCGCTGTGCATTGTTTCCATGATAAAGCAATTACGAAGCCTATCTTATTTGCAGCAATACGGATTACTGTAGTATCGCAGTTTCGCATTTTTGATTATAATTATTTGAAATACGATATAGAAACGATTTTATTAATCTTAAGAAATTGGAGCATATCGATTTTGATTATGAACTCTGACAACACGCTCGCAAATATCTGATGAACAGAAACTACAGAACATGAAAATTTCAATGATCGTATTTTCAAAGTTTTACATTATCAAAACCGTTAGATCTTTCAATAAAATTTATTTAGACTTTCTCGAATCGACTTATTCACCGATGACTAATTATATATAATAATAAATTCAAAATCGGACTTCCTTTTATCTATTTCCGTTAATGATAACTGTAAAACCCCTACTTGCCGATAAGGAAGTGTCATACATGTAAACGAATATACTATACAAGCTTGTTGAATGTGTTGCGATCAAAACAGCAATAATGAATAACTTTCGTGATAACAACAATCGGCGAACGTCGTGATATTGCTGATCGTGATTAGAGATTCGAGGAACTCTGAATATACCGTTACCTATCAGTGTCTCTTAAAGCCTTCGTTGACGAATTAAACCTCGTTGTGATCAACGTCGCAATCAGTCTTGAGAGCTTCGAACACATCGGGTAACTTGTGCTGTCTGTGGCCGTTCATCCGATCAGACGTTATTGACTAGTGAAGTGGTACAAGAGATGACGTCTACAAAGAAGACCAGTAACAAAGCAAAGATATGTCTCAAGATCATCCATATTTTCTTGGACGCTCTTTTGATAGTAAGCAGAATAATCGTAAAATTATATTATTTCTTCAAAAATCAATAAAATCAAATGACCAGTCATTAGAGAATAAATTTTGTACAGGATTTATTTTTAATATACATGAAAATCAAAAGTGACACCGTACACTTCGTTATGTTCGTGATAAGCGATTGGCGTTCGACTAAATTATTTTTTTTTTTTTCTTTCTTCCAGCTTATCGCAGTTTTGGCATTTCTTACGACGATTAGAGTAAAAATACTTTTCTTCCTTCACGAAGAATATTTGGATTATTACTTGGACAAGCCGGTCATTGTTCTGTGCTTTGGATTTGTCTCGGTTATTCTCATTGGCTGGCTGGGTGTGATAACGGTATCGCAAAACTACCTTAATGGTATCATCACGGTATGTGACGAATATAATAAATTAATATACGCAGATATATCATGACCGTATTAATTTTGCGATTATCATATATCTTGTAATGTATTTTATTAACTCGACACTGATAACGAAAATTTGATAACTGACCTATGTCACCTTCGTCGGTGCATCCGCGTGCCAGGGAGGCACCAGCCAATTATTTTTCAACCGTGAACCGACGAGCCGGGAGTTGAGGTGTAACAGTCTTAACTCCGTCGGTACGGCAGTTCTGACGGAACCTTTCAGAACGGACGATAAGATAACGGATCCTATCGATGCTTTGGGACGCGTAAAATCGCGAAACGCAGCTGTAGGCATTGATCTTCGTGGTCGAGTAAAATCAGCAAACGCGACCGGACGGAACGACCGCGGAAATGCACGGCCGCTGAGGTTGCTAGGTTGAGGTAGAGAAGGTCGGATGAAGCGTCAGGTAATTAGTGCCGGAAACAGAGATCGATTGATCGAGAACGTATCAGGACGAATCGAGGCTATAAAATCGAAATCCCTCTACCAATTAATAAATTAGGAATCCTCACCGGAGCTGGTTGAGCTAATCCACGAAGAATGAGAACTGCATGGGGAGCCTCAGGGGGCCGCTGCACCAGAGCACGGCACTGCGCCCCCGAAAGACACGTAGAGAATCGATAGAATTTTCTGAATTTTGCGAGAACTTTGTATGGCGTATAGGAAACACGGCTAGAAAAAATATCAACGGACAGCACAGGAGCGCGAGGCAGCTCGAGGGACTTCGAGGCACCTGATCCATCGGTGTCCCAAGACAGACTGCTTTGACGATAGTCAAATTCGGGAACCAATCGTTCTGATTGGCCAAGATCGTTATAGCCGATAACTTCTATCCTTTCCCTCGAGTCGACCCTTTCAACCAAATTAGTGGAATCGGTATGTGACTCTTGGAGATCATCCACGTACGCTCCTCCAGGGCATCGGGCGACAGCTGGGCGCCTAATCCTTAACTCGGGTTCCTCCCCTGTCCTTAACCGTATCAAAACCTTATCTCCGCCCGCTCTACAGATCTTTGCCCATCTTCAGCGGGGCGCCGGTAACTCACCCGGGCTTCTGCCGGTCCGTGGAGACGTCTTCGTCGGGTCTTCTTCTCTGTCGGGCCACTTGGCACGTCGAGACTGTCTCCCCGCGGCAAATTCGAGCACCTCGACCTAGACTCAACAATAAAAAATCGTTCCGAGAGCATCGACGTAACTGTGCGAATCAAACCGAGAGCGTAGCTTCTGATCGGGGCGGCGACTCGAAGGGAACCAAAAAGCGAGAACTAAATCTGAATCGGTAGCAGCCTCGCGACCTTGAATCGAAATGCTTAATACATTATGGCAATTTGCACCTGATTAATTTTATACCCATATCCCTATAGAGAATTGCATCAAACGGATGTTAAACTGAATTTTGTCATATGAATATATTTAATAAAGTTTTTTGATTAATCACTAAAAAAATTTATCACCGAAAATTTTCCGGTAAGATTGATTAACTCTAAATAAGATAAATGATAAATTCTCATGCAACAACCAATATACGAATCCAGAGGATGTCAATTATTCGAAGCCAAATCTAGATTGTTTAATTCTTTATTAAGAGTATCATCAAAGTGATATCTTAAAGCCATCTAATCCGTGTCTCGAATTTTGAATAAGTCTGTATTGCCATTTAAGAAAATTAATTGATCATTAAGTCAATTATCGAAAACCTAATTATATAATCTTCAAATCCATATTACCATTATATATCAGACGTTTTGTTTCGCAAATAGTCAAGAAATATATTCGAATAATTTTAGCGAAAATCATGATTCATCAAATACAATCTCTCAGTGAGAATTAGTCATTTATCTAATCGTTATCACTCTTTCACATCCGAAAATTTATTCGCACTTGATAGTACGATATTATTTCTTAAAAGCTCTTTATTACGTAACCGATAACAATCCCTTATGTCACTGGACCAAATCAATGACTTTTATGGAATTTTTTATAACATTCATTTCCTTTGCAGTTCAACGTTCTGCTCTTTGGAGAATTTCTACTCACCATTGCACTAGCAGGAGTCGGAGCAACAACAATTAATTTCGCAGCAGCAGCAACGTACAAAGCGTTGGAAGATCGTATGAGCAATTACACTTACAACGCTGCATCCGTAAACTTACTTCAATCCGACGTAAGCATTTTCAAAGTTCACCCACTGAAATTAATATTTAAAATCAAGTAAAGGTTGTATAAAAAAAAATTTTTTTAATTTTCGTATACATATATACGAATGATCATACTTTGCCAATAATTTTTCAGTTATCGTGTTGTGGCGTCAATGGCTCCGAAGACTGGATTACAATTTTGGGAAACATACCTGGTTCATGCTGTAATTCCAATAGCACTTGCGAAGCTACGGATGTCGATTTCCCTGGATGTTATAAAACTTTAACAAGTCTTATGAGCAAGTTCATTTGGTTGCTGTCTATAGTGCTCATAGTATTAGGTATAATCAAGGTAAAGTGACAATAGATAATATATCCGATAAAAATTTTTCAAAACTCTGACGAACCTTATATTCGTATATCGACGTAATCGAGGATCAATATTTCACTTAAGTTTTATTACGAGCAATAAAATTTTGGCGAAAAAAAAAAGTGATAAAAGTTTTTATCGCTTTAGTCATTTAGAATTTACAAATACGATGTACAATAAAAATTATAGAATTGTCGCTTTTAATTTTTCAGACAATCACGATGTTCCTATCGTGCATCTTAATCCGTACGCTTCAAAATTCCGCTAAAGACTCGACGACGGACTTGATAAGCAACAACACGGAAATTCCAAGAGTTCAAAATCCTCTTGCGCAGATACATAAACCGGAAGAGGAACAAGAGGAAAATATGAAGAACAATTCGATCGCTAGAAATTATCGATCACCGGCTAATACTTATGTACGTCATTCCACCCAAAGGCCGATAATTTTGAATTACAGAAGTCGCCATGAGAATTATCTTAATGCACCTGCCCAGTTGCGTTACGACAGAAGGTAAATTTTTTTCTATAAAAAAAAAAATCTAATCACAAATTGATTTACAACTCAAGCGATGCAACAGTCAACAAGTCAGTGTACGATAAGCAAGAAACTTTATTTGATTATAATTTTCTATTGGGTTACAGATATATCTTACAGCACAGTAAAGCCTTGGAGCATCCAAGAAAAATATACGTATGAGAAAGATAATAAAAAATCTTAGGCTGGTACGGATAAATAAATAATTCAAGATCTGGATAGATTATATGCTAGCTGTATCAATAATAGCAAATATAATTCGCATAATATAGGACGATAATGAACGACGATCAAGAGTCGTAATTGCGAAGGTTGTTAACGCTTATCGTTATCGACGGAAGTTACGCAATACACCTATAACTATAATGCGACATACTTACAATTAGATGCACGAGAGAACAATTATAGAATTTTGGTAATAGGCGATAGTAAATTATCAATGCGTATATTAAATATGGATATTATATATTAAGGTATCGATATTTCATATATAATCTTCTTTTGCTTTATGATCTCTTAAGTATTGCTTATGCACTGTATCGGAAGATTGTTTAGCGAAAGAAATTTTTTTTTTTTTTATAATAACAACACGTCCTGCATGCACATGCTCAGTTTATTATGCGTGACGTGTTTGTAATTTTTCATATTTTTTTTTGTATTTAATTTATTGCAAATACCAAAGTACACATGTGTGCGATCCTTTTTTTGGTCGTCTTGTGTAGTTTATATATATATATATATTTCATTATACTGTACTATAGTACATACAATGTGGTTATTGCTGAAGGAAAATTTGTGAATGATAAGGCGATAAGAAATGGTTTAGCGGAATGAATGTTTATCTTGTCGATAAATAAACATTGATAAGTGATCAATTAAAGAAATAGGTGTATCAGCTTTGTTAATTAGTAATTTATGTATTATTGTGTAATTAGATTATGCGAATTCTTGATGGGTTAATGATAATGATATATTACGATTATAAGATTAAGCACGGGATTCTAGAATGACAATTACGATTATTATACATAGTACATCGGGTTAAGATAATTACATTAATTATCCTAGGAAATTAATTAGGCGACAATTCAGTTTCCCTTATATTTATACGAGTAAAACATTTCACGTGGGATTCCTCGTTAATTAACACCTACTTGTGATACGATATAAGCGTTCGATTGATTATTGATTAATGCAACATACATAAGGCACACAGTGTCAATATGAATTTGTTTAATAGAGTTTCTGTTCTGATTAATTGAGTAATCGAATATCTTTATTTAATCTTTGTACCGGGAGACAAGGAAGAAAGACAAAAAATCGAAGCTTATACAAGTGTGTGTTATAAAAATTGAATTGTATGAATTGTATGTCATTCAGGGAGTAATGGACATATTTGTCAATGTTATTTCTTATCATTCCTTTTTATCGATCTTGCCATCTATTATCTAAGGGATGTACAGATACATCGAGTACTTTGTGTGAGTCCGGGTGAAGACGATTTAGATAATGAAAAATCGCTGGGAAATTACACTTATACGAAAGAAGCATATTTTCGAAGAAAGTATAAAATTTTTTCATTTAAATAATTTCATTGATTTTGGAATTTTTGGGCGATTTTAAATAAACGTCCAATGTACCGAAAATATTATGACTCAAATATTTTCCTGCGAAGAATTTAAAAAAAAAACCTAGACGACAATAATTAGCAATAGCCAGAAAAATTATATCGAATATTTTTTTTTCGTGGAAAATGGATACCACAAATAAAGTCATCAACACACAACATCTTACTTGTCACCTTCCCTCTTTACCGCTTGCGCCAGGCAGCACGCCAATATGATCCCAGCAATCTAAAAGAAGACAGTCGTGCCAAACATTAATAATATGAATTTTATCGTATTTTCAATTGATCGTCATTTTCTGCGAACCTCCACAAAAGCAATGCCAATCCCGACACCGATCAATACTTTTGCACCGTTTTGAACACGAAATTCTAATTCGGCAAAACATCCCTTAGAGTACAGCGTACTATCATACGTGTGACAGGAACTTCCTGCTGGCAAATTTTTGCAACAGGAATCAGGCAGTACGTTATTTGGTATCACTTTAGCTGCGATCCAATCATTTGAACCATCAATACCGCAACACTCCAGCTGCACAATAACAAATTTTTGTACAATTAGTAAACGAAGTAACGGACATACGTTATTAAATGAACTATCAAATATTTTCAAACTGAACGGCTGTACAATTTTTAGCAACAAATTTCATTGATTCCAATAGTAGGTATAGAGCAGGCAATTCTTTGGCGCACCGGCATACGTGTATAACGGGTTGCATTCTTACAGGCGCAAGACATATTATTAAATAATACAACTATCCTTGTCTATGACTGAGATTGAAAATGCATGAAAATGTTTTTGTTCAAAGACAAAAAATTGTATGCGTCTCCAGTAATTCTTATGAGAAGTATTTTAGGAGCGATTTTATACAAAGATACTATTGACAATGTTGCACAATTGGTAATTGACAAGTGGTACCTTCGAAAGGATTTACAATGTAAGTGAATGCAAATTTTTAAAATATTAATTTGACCAAATTGATAATACCTTTTTTTGAACATTCTCCCAAGCCATTTTATCAGCTTCTGTATAATTCATCATGGAAGCTTTCAGGCTATCCTTCATGACCATGCTGAAGTCATTTTTAAATACAGCGGCTGCGATTCCTACGGCGAGCTCGATCACGAAGATAACCAATAGTGCTACGGCGAACTATTGTCGAACAATGGGAGATAATTTATTAATTCGTAATCTATGTAAATTTGACAAGTGTGGTACTAGTCTCGTACGGGGCTTAACAAGAATTATTCAAATTGAATTTATAAAGCTTGGGATAAGATTAGAAAATTTTTTTAATTTTAGGAAATTTTATGGCTCGATTAAAATTTCTTAATTATAATTAAATTCTACAAGTTTTTCAAGTAGGGATCGTAGAAATACTCTACTTACTGCAATCAGCATATTGTAATTTTCTTTTACGGCTCCGTAGCAGCCGAGAAAGGCTATGATAAAAACGATAGCGCCTGCCACTATCAGTACTATCGGTGGTGCTATTATCCTTCCCTCTAAGAAATGGCTGAACTCACCCACGTCCGCCAAGACTATGGCTCCTGCCACTATTATTCCAATTCCCGATATCTAGAGGAATTTCGATAATAAGATACTTCCCCCAAATCGCCGTAATGTGATTACATGACGAAACGATCGTTATAGCATTTGACTAATTGAATTGGATTGGCAACCTTTTATCAATAATTATTAACGCATTAACGATTATATGTATACAAAAAAAGAATACCTCGTAACACGTTAAAACGGAGATAAGAATAAATATTTTCTCAAAAAATAAATTTTCTTCAATATTAATCGTCAAACTGATAAATCAGTAAAGTCAATTATTTTATTATAATTCTATATAGAACCATGACCTAAATTTATAGACTAACCATAAATTCGCCAAAAGTCGAAAAAAATACATTTCTTTACATTATCAATGAATAAAATAAATGTCAAAAAAAAATAATTTCTCACTTACCGCAAATATCAAATTAAAGAGAAACAAGATATATTTAATCGCGCTCATCCCGCAGGTTTCCATTTTCGCAGATTTAAAAGTTACTCCTGTGAATGATTAAAGTACGTTCAGTATCTTCGAAAAACACCACACACAGTCCCTCACCGAATGACTAATATAATAAGCGCTAGTAACGAAACACCGCAAACATCAGCAAAAACAACAATTTTTTTTTTCCCCAACAGTAAAATGTCTATCACACTCAACGGTTGTTCGAACAGTGCGCTTTGGCCGGCAGCACTAATTCGGCCTGTAGTCCAACGACGCGAACTAAGTTCGATCGAAATTCCAGGACACGCAAGCCGATTGGTCGCAGAGTACCCGAGGCGCAAAATCCTACTGGAGACCGAAAAGGATACCAGATTCCTATTGGTCAAAACTCAACGAGTGCTATGTTTCCCTTTTGACGTAGTCATGGCAACAATGGTTCACGGTAGTTCAAAGAGAATTTCAAGGGGTTGTTATTCCTACGCACAATACAAATCTCTAGGGTAGAAAACGAACGATTGACATTGTTTACCACCGAACTCTATCGTGATCTTATCCAACAAAATTGAACCTGGTAGCATCCATAAGACGGACGCGATCGATTCAACCCTCGCAATTACTATTTTTCATATGGATTCTACACCCTTGGAACACGCTAGGATCAGATCAATTCCTAGAAGTTTTCGTGCTGGGACGTCGAAGTCCTACCGTAACTAAAGTAGGTCTTTAACCTCAGGTTCACGAAGCAGCGTCGTGACGTCTATGGATATAAAAGACGTCCTTGACGATAAGACGCTCTCTAATAAGGACATGACTGATACAATGAACGTAATAATTTATACCGGCAAAAACATCTGCGATGTAAAAAAAAAAAGAGCGCCAGGTCCTGATAAGAATTTCCGGTACTTCGCGTAAGAAAAATTTTGAAATCATTATTCGGCGGTAAATTTGAATTCATTAAAAACGCAAGACCTTGCACTATAACTCCATTAAATGATTACTTGTTCATGTAAATTAGCGTAATTTATTTCTATCTCAATATATAAGATTTAACGTATTAATCGCCTATTGCACGACTGTCGTTATCGGCCAAGAATTTCTTATCGCAATTTACTCGATGCTGCATTCTCTCGAGACTTTTAATGCGATATCGAAATGAAAATTACGAAAAATATCCGTATGTAGCGTTACGTTATATGTATATGTATATGTATACATAATGGGATGACTGCATGACACAGTCAACGTATGGTGCACAATATTTTTGATTTTTTTATTGTGGCACCATTTTCAAAAAAACAATTTATAGGTATGAACATAAAAAATACATTTTGAAGTGCCTTATTATTTTTTGAAATTGTCACTGCAGCGTGCATACAGGCTGAAATTAATTTCTGCACGGCTTCGCAAGGCAGTGCTCGATAAGAAATTCTTTGCCGATAACAATACTTGGCGTGAGACTACCGAGTCTCTTTGATACTCGTGCATGAGCTTAAAAATAAAGAACTGAATATTACAGATAAGAAACTGAATTACATGAAAGTAAATAACTGTGTGAACAATGAACTTTTGGATTTTAAAATGTTACAAAGGGGCTGGATTCGATTGTTATAATGTCAAAGGTCAAAGGTATTTTTCATTCGTTAAAAGGAACACACTGCGACGCATCAGCTAATTTAAATGGAGCTACGTCATTCGTATTTGATAGGGTTACACTTTTAGAGGACGCGGTTATTTTCTACCTACGCTATTGTTTAAGATATGAAATAAGCCTGGACTAATGTTAAGAGCTATCCCCCCAATTTAGACCCACTGGTACGTATGTAGGTTAATGGGAATGTAGATATAGTTCATTTACCCTTCGTGTAGGTTGTGCCTATTATTCACACGAATGCGGCAATGACGGAATAATTACATTAAACGCAGATGAGTTTGAGGTTATTATACTTAGCACTTAGAAAAAAATTGTAATTTCGAAAAATATCATCTACTACATCCTCCCAGGAAACATAAAGTATATTTTATATTTGTATAACAGATGTAGGGGTTGCTTAACAAGAGACATTTAATAGCTCTGTTACCTATTATGTTTACCTTTATTAATGCATATGTGTAATTATGCAAACGATACGTTTACTTTAAATATTATTTAGCGCTATCTTAAGGCGATTGGAAAGTGCATATGGCTATCTCGAATATACAATTATAAAAATTGTAAATATTGTGGAATTGATACATTATGTTCATCGAACTGCAGTATACTCAGATTTGTGTAATTTCTAAAACCATTGAAATGGCACTTTCGTGAGGGATAATTCGAAAAATAAAGAAAAGAGCAAAATTTTTGCACAAACGTCTTTTACATAAAAAACTACATGCGTCTTATTCTTTTAATTCGCATTTATTTCAGATGAAATATCATGCGAATAACAATGCAGCTTGCATAAATCTGCCTGAACTGTTTTTGCATGATAATTTATTATTAGATTTTTTAAATTATAATATTTTATTTTCAGGTTAAAAAGTACTTCCCCTTAATAAATAATGAACTCTTAAGTCTCTACAGCATAATAAATGCAGTGCACAACGAAATTTTAATTTATCTACTGACACCTGACTCTATCGCTGTTTAGTTCATACTAGATTCCCGCAAATTGACCGCTTTTCATTGTTTTACAAGGCAGCGAAAGAGTTAACGAACGTGCATTGTTTCACCAAAATAAGTGTAACACCATTCACTTATCAAACAATGGATAAAGTATAACAACTGATTATAGAGAAATGGTTCTTACACATTTCTCATCACCAAATAAACAATAATAAATATAAATAACCTGATCCTATTGATTCACTTTGTTTCATCAAAAGTGTTAATCTTCATTAACCCAGGAATAGTCGTATGACTGTGTTATCTATTTGAAAATCACTGACTTGAAATATCTGATACCTCTCATA
Source organism: Calameuta idolon (assembly GCA_030142285.1). Classification (NCBI taxonomy): domain Eukaryota; kingdom Metazoa; phylum Arthropoda; class Insecta; order Hymenoptera; family Cephidae; genus Calameuta; species Calameuta idolon. The sequence continues at coordinate 300,556 of JARQSV010000113.1, forward strand.
CGCTTACTCCGGAGTTAAATAAAACAGTAAAAATATACAGATATACATCTCGAGCACTTTCGCCAATCATAAATAATAATAATATACATTTGAAAAAAAAAAAAAGATAATGAATATGTCTGTCTAGTTAACGTGGAATGTATATATGTAAATTGCGTTTAGCTAATATCATAGCCAATGTCCTTTAGTCTTCTGTTTAAAATTCGTATAACATCCCATATCTTAACTTAAGTTCTAAAAATCCAAAATGCTGGAAATGAGTGCAACAGCTGGTAGGAGGATGCTGACCACATATGATGAAACAGCTGCTATACCAGAGCTTGACCAGTTGTTAATTGGTGAACTGTAAGCAGACATAATTATTGATAAGAATTAATAATGTCCTACAACTACTAAATCTATAAAGGCAAATATATATAATTTATAAAATATATTATTGATTGGTTATCGACAAACGTTATCACATATAGATTCTAATTATAACTTTCAATTAATATCGCACCGGGTAATCGCATCAACCAATCAGTTGGCGACTGTTAAAAAAAAGGAACAATGGTCTTAAACATCTAAGTGCAAATAATACATATATGCACATTGAATTCCTCAGATTTTGCATGGACAAGAGTATACACTCTTTCATAAAATCATAAATAAATAATCACCCAGTAGATTGACCTCTTGAAAAAATAATTATATGTCCATTACTTCATTGGTCACTAAGAGCGAAGCTAATGACGTCGAATCATATGTAACTCACTTACGTCCCAACCCCACATTCGAAATGTCTGACCTCAACAGGTCATGTACACATAAGTGATATATGATTAAGATTATAGCAAAGACAATGTAATTGTCCGTGTGCAAATAACATATAGCATTAACTTTGTATCTATAAAAGATATGCACGTCAACGCCACAAGCATAAGTAAATTTAAAGTACAACTGTGAAATACAATTTTTTTAATGCAGGACAGTACAAAGCGATTTATTAATCACGTATGATTATCTAACTTTCTAAATCTAACAGTTAATCATTTCGTAAGAGCTTTATACAGAGAACCTAGTGTTTTTATAACTGTTCAGTTTATTCGAGAAACATGTACAGACATACACTTTAGCATGGATACAATACAAAGAGCGTCCGAATTAACAGCTAGCGTATACAGATAGCATATAATAATCGATATTATATAGCAACAATAGTAATTCTTATCAGTTCTGCATGATGAGTTTGAGTCGAATGGTACTGGACTCTCAATCCATCCTGTAGGCATCCCCGCGAATTACCGCTCAGACTTTGCTGCAATTAACATTAGACCTTCAAGTTACGTAATCTACATATATAAATGTATCATGCACTTTCAAGTTCAAGCTGACAAAGTTGCTGCGTCCAAGATCATCCCTGAATTCTGTATACGAAAGTTAACGTGCAGCATCAGTGCAGTGTCTTAGAAAGGGATTGATTGGAAAGATGAATAAAATTTGAGCAAGTTAGTAAATTTGAAGTTAGGTTAGGTTTGTCGTCTCAATATTTCAATCCAATCGAGTTAAAACTATTTTACTTTAATATTCATATATCACTAGTTGAGATAGAACGTAGTTCTACGTCTTAGTAATATAATGGTCATTTTTCATAACTATCCTTTTATATGTGTTTTTTTTATGCTTTCAATCATTTCAATAGTCCATGGATAAAATTCGTAGACACCCAGTACGTTTACCTTACGGTAACAATGGTGACCCTGCAAGGTCGTAGACATGTACGACGTCCACGTTGCCCTGTACGACCGTTCATTGACCCTTGGTAGATCTCGATTTTCGATAAAGTCAGCAATATAAGCTGTTTTATTATATTCCCACCGCGGGAATGGGTGACCAGTCCGGACTGTTACTTTTGAAAAGGCAACCGAGTACTTGATTTTCATTTAATAGCTATAGAAATTCAACGCTGACAGTTTTTTTTTCTTTCCTTCTACCGTGCTACTTTGCACTGCAATTAATTTCGGTTACTTTGCTAATTAGACTTGCGTTAATGTTCGCAGCTCAATTAGCTAACAAGAAGGCGCCTTGACGTGACGCGTTAAAACTATTTTGCGAATGAACATGATACAAAGGATTCATTGTGATAACATGCATAGGAAACATAAAGCAAAACGGAGAAATACAGTTAGATAACTTAAGCGGCAACGAACACAAATATTCGCTTGCGGTTAATGAAAAGAATAATGGCGGATCGATATTTAAGCTACCCTACCGTCTGACAGTGCTGTTATCAAGTATAGCGAATGCTTACGATGGAATAATTTCTGTACAAAATTATATGTATACGTTGAGCACGAAGCGATGACCGGCGAGTAGTTTCGTGAGTCTTGCAAAAGCGTTGTGCAATAAGTCAAAAGAAATTATTTGAAAACCGAACGAAGCATACGATCCATCCTCTATGCGTCATCAGAAATACGGATGTGATCACAATGCAATTCTATTCATGCGAGTCCGGATGCACTGAAATAATTGAAAGAAAATTACTACATCAACCGGACCCACCTGACGCCAATGACTCCGCAGGCCAAACGGGCTCCAGCGTTTCCTGTTGTCAATGATAGCGAATGATTTCCTTTGCCGAGATCATCCGCGTCCGCGTGAACGACAACAGCGCGACCCAGGATGTTGTTTGCGCCGCTCAAAGAGATGACGGTGTCGGTGATGTTTATTGTAGCGACTCCGTCGCTGTTGGCTTTGATATTTCCAAGATCACCGACGTGTCTGACGGAGTCTTCAGGAGCGCCGTGATTTTGCTGTTAGGACGATATGAAAGTGTGAAAGATTAATCGAACATTTTTTTGTACTCAAAATTTCTTTTTTCAATCACTGAAATTACTTCACGACTGTTCTTGATCTTACTGGCTACTTATGGGCTACTTACGCCAGTGGGATTGAAATGACCTCCAGTGGAAGTGCAGCCGTCGCTGAGGTCTCCCTTTTCATGAACATGGAAACCATGAAGACCTTCCTTCAGACCGGAAATGGTACCAGTGACAGTCACCGGTCCGTTTGCACTCTGGGTGAACGTGATCGCACCATTGACGTTATTGGTGCTCCCTGTAGAGTTATGTGGCGTCAAGCGTACGACAGCCACTAATTCCTGATTCGCAAAATGAAATTTTGCTAATTAAACAAGTG
>JARQSV010000113.1:310378-330314 GCA_030142285.1 Calameuta idolon
TACGTTTTCGTATCAATTTGTTTCCCTATTCCAAGCAAAAATCATGAAACAAAAATAAAATATTGATTCCAATGACTCAATGTTATTTTTGAAATTGGACAAATATCGAAAAATGAAGTTTACAATATTTGTGTCCGAAGCTGTTAGCCATTATAATGATGATGACGATGATGATGACTAAAAGAGACACGCGCTAAGGTATACCGTAAGGTAAGTTAATGTAAGCGTTGTTAATGTATGATCATCATAGATGACCCGAGCGGCCCCGAAGGCCGGATGAAAATCCTTGAGTACCTTTGTGCCCGCGTCATCCTTGTTACTCTTGAAATTTTTCTATACAACGTTTCCCCATCTTGTAAGGCGCCATTAAAATTGCCATGAGTCAAGGTACAAGTCGAACCAAAGACATTGGTTATGTTCGACATGTAATGACAAAATGTCAATAGGTTGACAAAAAGCGTCAGCCGGGTCTTTCTGTCAACTATCGTCGTTCGTGTTAAACGTTTCGTCAATATTCGATAATAAAATGCACAGACACGTAGTGTCTTTGGCAACACCGCTTACATACTAACCACGTACAGCAAAATTGTGGCAGACGCAAATTCAAGTATAATGAAAAGTGTAAAAAGAAAAAAAGAAAGTAAAGAGGTAAATTAAATCAAGGAAATGAGACGTTGTGAAAATTTTAAAAATTTCAAATTTGATTTTAGGTATAACGAGGCAGACAATAACGACTCACGTAACTCTGAGTATCGCTATGACTGGTATTCAGTGTTGCAAGATTTATATTTCAAATTGGTTCTTACTGTTTCAGGATTTCGCGATAAGGCAAAATTATTTGAGCTGAACTGAAGAAAAATAATTGTCGGACGCACTCAAAAATTTGCAGATTATTTCTTTGCTTTTTGGTACAGTTTATAAAGGCCGTGTTTCATTATGGATTTTTGATTACGGATAAATCTCAATCTTCGTTTTTTTTTATCAGTTTTAATGATACCTGCTGTAATTTTTTAATCTAACGTCTTTGGTAGCTTGTCAGATTTTACGATAACATGACGACGTGCGAATCAGAAAGAATTTTTTTTTATAGGCTCAATCCTTAATCCGTTATAATTAAATTATCATGCAATAACGAAAGACGCTTAGAAATGCTAGAAGAAATTTTGTAACAATTTATTTATTTTCTCGTTAAGCAATATATGACGCGCCGTAAGAAAAACTTGTATAAATCTTGTATATTGTTGTTGCAAAATATATTGTGCTTATTATATCGAACAAAATTTTGCACGAGTCATTATAAAGGAGCTAAGCAACTGCGAGTCATTGTGGATCGTTATCATTTGATATACTGATATAAATCTATTTCCTTAATAATCCTCTTAAACTTTGCCTATCACTGATGTGTACGTTAGGTCAGACATATAATTATGATAAGGCTTCAAATATATTTAAATCATGAATATTTGATATTTTATTAAAAAAAAAAAAAAATGTGTGCATTACAGAATAATGTACATATATCAATTGTTATTTATTATACAAATATATAAATTTATATCTAACCTGTGATAAAAATGCAAGAATCCCACTGCAAAGAGTACCTGAAGTAATGGCGAAGGATAAAATAGTAATCAAAACAGTACAATGCAGTTAAGAAATATTTCCAAGCAATTTTCAACGTACTTTAATTATATGAAATATCATCTGCTGTCCCAGTTGCAGAAACATATGTGCGTTAACAGTGCACCATGCCTGACGGATGTTAGCCCGAGGCATCCATTCGTTTTCTTAGCTTTCACTTAGACGCCATTTTGCAAGTAAGAATCCGTTTCTGTGTCCAAGTAGAAAGGCTGTAAGTCACTTCCATATAGAAATTCGAATCATTCGATAATATAACTAGGGATACGATAAGTCGCAACCAGCTGATTCGATTACTCGATTCGTTCAAGTATATATATATATATTAATATAAAAAAAATCGAATCGAAGGATCCTTGTTAGTTCCAAGATCGTAGATACTTGCTCATCGATGATCAAGGTCCTCGTAACTCCTTTCGGGGTATTTATACGTATTGCGCGTCTCTGCGAGATTCACACGACGTTCGTCTCGTCCACTTGACGAATCGTGGGAATTACGTAAAATCACCGTAACTGTATAAGATCGAAAATTGACTTTCGTTTGGATTACACGGAATCGGTAAAATACGTGGAACGGTGAAAAAATTGGTGAAAGGTGTCCGATAACGATAACCGGATTCTTTTTTGTCAGTGGGAACAATGTGGTTCGTGACTTCCTGCGTGATCGGTTTGTGCCTGATTTGGGAAGCTGTTGCTCTCCCTTATGAAGGGATGATGATCAACATCAATGACAGGACGCTTTTCGTCAGGAGTCTTCCTGGGTATCCCGGAGCAAGGAGTGATCTTTATGAGGTCTACATGGAGCCGTATCTTTTTGTATGTATATATATTATTTTTTTTTGGTTTATTTCAAATAAAAATTTCTGTACCGTTTTATAGTACTATGCTTCTGCTCGGAGGAAACTATAGAAATTATTGATATAAGGTTTGTAGTTTATATGGATACTTGCCTTGTACTTATCTTGAACCTCAGTATTGCAGAAGAATTTCTTGTGCGACGTTATTGCGACGTGTGCAACTACAGAGGAATTTTTCAATGGATTTAAAATCCAGTTATTATTTGTATCAACGTAACCATACAGCGTATCGAAATGAACGTAGAACAATGTACATTTGAATTTCAAATTTTTATGCAATACATTTATTTTACTTTGATTCGATGCAAAAGGAAATATTTTATTGTTTACTAGTTTGATCACTAATCATCGTTTGCTGCGTATATACATTTTCAAGCTTGTAATAATATATATAGTACTTTTTAATTATGTTGTAAAGGATCATCTACACTCTAAGTAGGAAAGATTCAAAGGATGTATTAGTATGCGGCATATATTAACCGAAGAGGTGTACATTTCGAATTTACTTATCGAAATATTTCTTTTGAATTATATACAATTTAAAGTGAACGAGACTCGAAGCTAAGTTGGCCGAGCGGTCTAAGGCGCCAGATTTAAGTTCTGGTTCCCAGATGGGAGCGTGGGTTCGAACCCCACACTTAGCAAAATATTTTTTTTAAATCTTATTCCTATTATTCATCATAGACTTAGAAAAATGATATAAATATACTATTAGATATATGATAAAGCTTGTTATCGATTACTTGCAATAATTTTCTCCATATATTGATAACATATTGAGTGGCGGATTTCAATCTTTCACATTGAAGTTGATTAAAGTAGTTTTTTTTTTATCAAACTTTTCATATCAAATGTTCTTTAAGCTAACGGAGTGTCAGATTGTGTGAATATATATACATAAATATAAAAAGATATTCAACGTCACGTTTCAGGCAATTGGACTAAAAGCCGTCGTGGAAGTAAAGGCTCTAGGGGAGGATGGTTCACCAAAGGAAGGACCCAAAGGTGTCCTAACTCTGGAGCAACGACCTGATGGCGTCAGGGTGACAGGAACAATAGCCGGTTTAACTCCAGGCTTACATGGTTTGCACGTTCACGAAAAGGGTGACTTAAGAAATGGATGTGCCTCAGCAGGGGCTCATTTCAATCCCTACAAGGTACTTTCAAAATGATCCCTCAGAGGAAGAAACAGTCGAGAGCCACTGGCAATGATACAGCTATTCATCGCTACAAGCTTTCGACTATTTACTTAACCTAGATATTCACCCTCTCAGATATTATCGGCGATCGATTATAATCCATTTCAGGAAAGTACATCCGCAATAGAAGTTATGTCAGAACTCTTTATGATTCTACTATAGCATGTATGTTCTGATGTAATTAATGATTGATTAATTGTTCAGGTCAATCATGGCGCACCAACTGACCCTCTACGCCATGTGGGTGACTTGGGTAACATTGAGGCAAATGCTGACGGAGTAGCAAACATCGACGGCGTAGATCACTATTTGACATTGATTGGCGCAAGAGGAGCAATCGGTCGAGCTTTGGTAGTTCATGCTAAGCCTGATGATCTTGGTCGAGGTGGAACAGAAGACAGTATTAATACTGGATCAGCCGGAGCTCGTGTTGCCTGTGGTGTTATTGGCTTTTCATAAACTCCAATTGAATATTATATCCATCATAAACACTTTTGCATTCTTAAGATGTTACGTTATAGATTTTGTACTTAAATATATATACAATCAAGATTTCCTTGACACTTAGTCTTCATCAATAAAGCATCAATAAGAAGATTAGAATTTCATGACTCAACGATAAACATATAATGCGAGACACAACGATACGTCGTTCAATGAAGAAGCAATTGGTAAAAAGATATGAATTTTGTTACATGTAATAAAAATTGTTAAGTGATTTCAAATATAAAGAGACCCGATTGAAGTTCACGATACAAGGTAAAATCGCATTCTCGTCGATGATGATAATTATATAAAAACTTAAGGACGCTCGGATATTAAAATGGATTATCATTCACTTCTCGTCCATGGACGATGATCTTGACTGCTTGCAAACTTCCATGGATGATACAGTTTGATGATCCCCTCGTGCTTTCTCGACGACACGTGGCTTTTTTTCGTTCATTTCCTCCAGGGCTTTTCGCATCTTTGTCACGACTTCTGGTGGTGAGTTCCTTCTTATGCATGGTGTGTTAGGTCTCTGATGAATATCGTTCTGACGATTTGATATCGACGTGCTGAATGTTTGTGGTCGAAAATGTACTACAGACAATAGAAAGGGATGAAAAAGTGATAAGACAGTTCTACGCATTGACCTGGTTACGCATTATCGATTTTGTTCTAAACGACCTCACCCACTTACAGGCTACTATTTATGCGTGACTAGGATCGTTATATGAATTGTAAGTAAAGCACAATTTTTCATGGGGAATTCGTTTATATATACAGAAGGACGAATGGAGCAATAACGAGAATTTTTATGTTTAATCAGACTGCCTGTGAATAGCAGCGAACAGATTTCTAATATATTCGTAAGATTTTATAGGTCATGATTTTGATAGAAATAGACTTCGTTTTAATTACCTGGTATATCACGAACGTCGTACTCTGGTATATCTTCTAATTCCTCCAGGTCGACATTACTACGACCGCATCGCATGACGCATTGAATGCAATTATTTATCAGTCTCCTTGATGTTTTCCACATAATAATTCACAAACATTTTGGATTGAATTATTAATACGCGTTAACGTATGATCACATAGTTGAACTTCTTGTTAAATTTATTGAAATACTTTTTTTTTTTCGTTAAAGAATTAAAGTGGTTAAGTTAAAAACTTCAGGATTTGCCGCCTTGACAGACGATGATGTGAAGTTTGGTGTATTGTGTTATTTTAATTATGACATTATTATTTATTAGCAAATTTACCAGCTGATCAGTTGTTGCCTGGAGTTTGCGCAGTGGTGTTGTTGGTTGTTAGCTTGTACTTTAATTCGCGGTAATTTTCGATATGGCGGGAGACCAAGATGCCGAAAATACAATGGAAGTTGACGTTGTTCCTTCGAAAAGTGAGCTTGACGAAGTTAATAAAGAAAAGCCGAATAAATCCACAAATATACCATGGTAAGTATTTTAAGTGTTATATTTAATGCCGTGTATATATCATAAATAACGCACGTCGCTTCAGTAAGGTTAAGTATTGTTAAGTTGAAACGCTATTTGAATTTTATGATTGAAATTATTTATTATCAAACTAATTTATAGGAAATAGGTTTCAAGTTTAATTTTATTTGTATTAAATTTTTATAGATTTAATATACAATTTATTATTTGCTATTCTTTACATGTTAATACGTGTCGGGTTTCAGATATAACAGTTTACTGATATTAAAAATGTATTACGAGAAGGTAGAACCATTTTAACATTAAGTGAAAAGATACTTTCTTTTTTTTATTTAGGATAGAGAAGTATCGTCCACAAGTATTCTCCGATATAGTTGGAAACAAGGATACTGTGTCACGATTAGCTGTATTTGCACAGCATGGCAATGCTCCAAATATAATCATTGCTGGACCTCCTGGAGTTGGAAAGACTACTACAATTCTCTGTTTGGCACGTATTCTTTTGGGACCTGCATTTAAAGATGCTGTACTTGAATTAAATGCTTCTAACGATAGAGGCATCGATGTTGTTAGAAACAAAATAAAAATGTTTGCCCAACAAAAGGTCTGTAAATAATCCCACGATGTGTAATGAATATAATCATGCATAAGAAATACTTAATTTTACTTATCATTAGGTGAATCTTCCGAAAGGAAAACATAAGATTATTATCCTGGATGAAGCAGACAGTATGACAGATGGTGCACAACAAGCTTTACGGCGTACCATGGAAATTTACAGTAACACAACAAGATTTGCATTAGCTTGCAATAACAGTGAAAAGATTATTGAGCCAATACAGTCTCGTTGTGCTATGTTGCGTTATGGAAAGCTCACCGATGCCCAAATTTTAGCCAAAGTTATTCAAGTTTGCCAAATGGAAGGGGTAAGTCTTATATTTCATCCAATAATAAGAGCAAATATTATGTAGCATAAATTAAAAAATATATATATAAATTAATTTCGATGTTATTCAGATATCATACACCGATGACGGTCTAGAAGCAATCGTATTCACAGCACAAGGTGACATGCGTCAAGCTTTAAATAACTTACAATCAACTTATAATGGATTTGGTCACGTAAACGGTGAGAATGTTTTCAAAGTTTGTGACGAACCCCATCCACTATTAGTAAAAGACATGCTTGAATCGTGTGTGAAGACAGACATTTTTAAAGCTTACGAGGTGAGACAAATCTATGAAGTAATGATTGATGACAATTCTATAATCTTATAGTGTATATATCTCGAGTAAATTTTGAATAATAGATAATGGAATACTTGTGGAAAAAGGGATATTCAGCAGAAGATATTATCAGCAACATATTCCGTGTTTGTAAAAATTTATCGATCGACGAGAAACTCAAGTTGGATTTCATACAGGTAAGACTGATTAAAACGTTAAGTTATTTTACAACGGTATGTTTATTTTTAATCTTTGCCATATGTTACTCCTATCAACCAATTAATTATTTCCTTCGATTTTCAAACATCCTGTTGTAGAATGAGCCTAATAAATCGATCAGTATTCAACTATGATTCTTTTTATAGGAAATTGGGATCACACACTTAGGCATTGTCGACGGAATTAATAGTTTACTACAAATGCACAGCCTCTTGGCTCGGCTGTGCCAAAAAGCTCTTGCGAAATAACATACCTTCGTATGTAACGTTAATAATAGGTATAATTCAATAAAACCATTTCTATATTTCTTTTCAATTTATTCAACTTATACGACATTCCCCAGTTATACTACACTTGGTTACACCAAAGAAATAATTGCTGGGAAATATTCTCAGCGCAGGCATACATGAAATTTCTTTGAATCGATATCATTAAATTACATGAAAATAAAGCAATTTAATATCGTTTTGAGTATGCACGATACGTAATAGCATAAAAGCGATACGACGTACGTTCTTATTATCTGGTATTTTAAAATAAAGTTACGTAATGTAATTCAATGACGACATTCATTCATCAGTTCAATATTACTCGCACAATAGTACCTTGCATACCTTATTCACATAATAACGATAAATTAATGAGTGTAGTCTATATGCGTGTACGCTTAACGCACTTTGTACGAGTTTTCATTAACGTTATATTAAAATACAAGTTAATACATATTTTGTAAATATTCTTAAAGGGCAAGTGTAAAGGCAAGGATCCTAAAATGCTAAAGCATTTTGGAATCCGTCATTTTTAAAGTGTCATCTAAAATATCTTGTTTCTGACGCATAAAGGATATTGCACTTTGTACATTTTGTATTTATTTATGCAATAATGCCTCAGTAATAATGCATAACTATTATAAAGCTTATGTGTTTGTAGTAAATCACTATGATTAATAGTATTGTATTTATTAATAATAGCAGAAGGGACACTGATGTTTTCTATGAAAATCATCCAGCGGCAAACTGCTTTTCTTACTAATGGTCAATGTACTTGTCTTGGCTTGGCTCTTCTTACAAATAATGTCATTGTTTCTTAGTCGCATATGTCTAAGAAAGAATTTGCACCGTTAGCTCGCTGCAAAGGTTCTACTAAATTATTGCATTAAAAAATTGTTCGTTATCGAATCAACTATTAGAACTCAAAACAAGAAAAAAGAAGTTTCCCTGTTTACTCAAACTATTAATATAACTTATTGATATTTCATTGTTATTGAAACAATGAATTAGGCTACAATTCAACTACTACGTAATCTTCAAATTATTGTAAGTTCGATAATTAGGTATAATGACTTTTTTAAACTTCACAGTGTACAATCAAATTTAAACTGCATACGTGTTCGGTATACTACAGTTTACAAATCACCAATTGTCAATTAATAATTTTACTAAGTAAATTAATCGAACTTTGCGATACTCTTCAATAGAACTTGTAAATTGTAAATTTCGGAGTAAAATTGACTTGCAACACTATCTAATATTTAGCACCATTTCTCCATAGGGACAGGAGCAAGATGAGGTCTTGGCTTAGGCGAAGGCCACCTCAAAGCACTCTGGCATGATTCCGCCCTGGACGGTGTCCTCGGTGGGGGTTGCGGTGGATTTGTACACCCCGAATCAGTCTGGCGGCTACTCTCGGAATTTCCGTCTCCTCGTGAATTTTTCTCAAGGGGTGGATCACCCCTATAATTTCTCTTAGTAGGCTTCCGCGGAAGCTCGTGAGATGATGTCGGTGGAGCACTTTCAACGGACTGCAAACTAGCTGCCCGATGTAACGACAGCCGCAATGGCTTCTTAGGAGGAGCAGGACGCGTTTTAATATCCTGTGAATTATAAATGGCCGAAGCTTCGGAATGTTCTGAAGCTCTCGATTGAGAATCCTGTAACGATATTAGAGACGCTTTTACAATTAGGCGTTTCTAAATTGTTATAAATGTTCAACTATCAATAAAATTACCATGCATACCTGTAATCTGTAATAAGTAGGTTCTGAGTCAAATTCTAGAGATTGAAGGGACGGTGCGTTTCGACGACTTTTTTGAAGATGCTCCATAGCTGATTCGACACGCGGTGGTCTTCGTTGCGTCTGCGTCTGCGATGGAGACTGCTTACAATCAAGACTGGCTGTGGATCTTGTTAAATTGAAACCCTGGTGCTTTTGTCTTCGTGACTTGTGATGACCATTCGAGATCCCATCCGTAGAAAAATCTAAGTCTTTTGGATTCCGTAACTCGCTGTATCGTCTGGAATGATCACTATGTCTACCGCGTACTGTCGGTAGACTTTGACGCAAGTCCGTAGGACTCTTCACGTGAAGACCAGGAAGATTCGCAACCAGCGCGGTGACCTGAGGACCCTTTTGAAAGACCTGGAAACCCACGGGACATTTACATTGCATTACGGTACTAGGACATTTTTTAATCCAAGAAGGAAATATAAAATGGCCAACCAAAATAGTATCAAGGTAAAAAATGTCCACATATCACTATAATTTCTTAACGTCAATATTATCCAATCCATCGTCAAATCAATCGGAGTGTCAATCGAATGGAATTACAGGAAGCTTCCTGCACGAATGTAATACCTGCACGTGTTCCTGACGCAACGGAGGTGGATCCGCAGGTATCGAAGGTCTCGTTGGTGCCAAAAGATCGCGAACCTGTTCTTCGAGATACCCGATTCTGTGAGTCAGCCTAAGGTTATCTGATCGAAGGGTGCGCAACGCCGCGAGGGATTCACCCTTCCGAAGGACGACAATTTGCGCCGCATCCGGGGCAACGGCCAGCAGTCGCGCCAGGTCACTTCTGCCTGCCCCCACCACAAGCTTTCCGTTGACCTCGAGGATCCTGAAAATCAGTTAAATGCGTATAAGGATACTAGTCGTCCAAGAGTAAAGACCAAGTCGTTAGATCCATCTACCGTCTAATGAACTGGTCTTGCGATTTCTTTGTCTATCATATAGATTTGTACACTGCTGTTTTTTTTTTTTTTTAATTTGTAATCTATTGGTAGAAATCTAAATGTCCATCGCGATCTAATGTCAGGAACAGGTAGTCCAATCCTTAATTGGCATTATTAGTCTTAAAGGTATTATTATACCATAACTGATTTCAAATCGAACACGATTCAGGTAAATCGTGCTCGACTGCATGCTCGAATCTAACTTCGTAAATGGAAGTTGCTGGAGCAGTTTAGCTCTCTTGCTACGATACGGGGTCATGTGAAGTTGCTCGGTGTAATTAGCGAGGGCACATGGCGAACTTCCGGTGCTGCTTTACGCTACAACGATTCTTGGGAACCGAATGCCAAGATTACACCATTGTTCCTGTCGACAGCTACCTGTGGTATACACTATGCTTTTCGCACTAGTACGAATACGGTTCGCGCTGGTGTAGACTGGACGTCTTAAAAATCATCGGATTTATCAAGTGCACATTTTTATTGTACATCAATGATAAATCGAATTTATCTCCTGCTAAGATGTACTAACATTATGATTTATAATCTATGAAAACCCTCGTGTAAATTTAATGGTATAAATAAAGAAAATACTACTCCATCGTACAGTACTATTAGCATTCGCTGGATTATTGGCGAAGGGTTTATCGGATGTAAGATTTAAAAAGATAAAAGAATAATGCATTGGGAATAGCACGTGCGCTGAAGCGACATGAAAATCTCTAACATGGCTCTCGCTCGGTCATGCATCGTGTTCCGCTTGTTCCATGAAGTCGCGGTATCTCGTAGGAACATCGTATCGATAATCCTGCTGACAGTGACGAACCTGTCTCCTTTGCAGAGACCGGAATCCTCGACAGCCCAGTCCACGTAGAGACCAGCTGCATCCTCGCGCGGTCCTGCTCCAAAACGGGGACTTTTTGGATCCGCGCTAATTTCCACAGCGTGAACGGTGACTTGCGTAGAACCGGAAATACAACTGAAAGGCGGAAACAGATATTCGTAAAATCCATTGTTACTGTTCACGAGTCAGCGCGTCGCTTCATGCTTCGGAAGTTAAAGTGACCCTTGTGCTATGTGAAATAGCATAAAGTTAACGTTGCGAAACTCTCGTTAAAACGCAGCATTGACAGATGATGTTCATCTTGTGGTAAAAATTTGTTGGAAACCTCGTAAAGAATTATATTTTAGTGTTTTTAAAGAGAATCGTGATTACGCTTAAGAGAATTGAGAGACCCTGTGGTTCGTGCTAATTGCATGAATAATTTATGCGAATCACATAGCTAATTTGTTTTTGCGAATGATAATTTATCCTGTAAGGCTTATCGATTACCATATTGTTAAAACGCTTGCATCATAGATGATTACCTAAATACAGTGTCGTTTTTCTGTTTTTCTTGAGTCTCGGCCAGCTCCAAGGCTGCTTGAAGCGCTCGACTCTCTTCGCGTAATGTTAAAAGCTCCAGTTCCTCGCGTCCCAATCGATATTCTAATTCTGCTTGTTGAATACGAATATCAATGTTGCTAGAAAAGAGGAAAGATAAAAATTCTATATAATTACAGCGGTAATTCATCAGTGTATCTTTTGGATAGATTTCAACAGGTGAAGCGTCACACGAAAATTTTGTAATCAGTCGAAGTTATATAACTGCACAAAAATTATGATTAATGTATAAGAATAATTTCTTTATGTTCAATAGACTCTAAAAAAAAAATTTCCCATACCGGGAATCGAACCCGAGCCTCCTGGGTGAAAGCCAGGTATCCTAGCCACTAGACCATATGGGATTATAGCAGTATTTTCTATTGTCCAGTACAGCTAGGACTATATACTATTTATTTCATCGTCTAAAAAAAAGCTGCATTTTTTGTTAGTCAAGTGAAGATCAACGTATCAAATATTTTAATATTAGATAGAAAATTCTTTGAGGAACTCGACAAGTTACTCACTCCGTGATATCCAGACGTTCAAGTGCCAATTTCAGATTCTTAATAGCCAATCTTTTATTGTCGGCGTCACGACGCAATCTCTGAAGACGCTCCTCAGTCGCTTTTCTGTCAGCTTCCGTTAAGGGCGGCGCTCCATTACGCAATGCCAACCGGTTGCTCAGGGTGTTGCACAGCTGCCCTTTTAAGCTGCGAAAACAGTTTCCCATAACTATATTGCATAGTTTCCATTGTATTTTCTACACATAGACAGAATCTACTTCCTTCTCTTTGCCGAAAGTATAATATCAAACATACAAAATTCTTTTTCTTTTTTCCCTGTGATCACATATATGGCTCTTTCCACCGAATTCGTAAATCACCTGAAGTTGGCATTACCAGAAAAATCAAATGCACGAATTCACTAATTTCAGATGATACATTCGACTAATAACCCTATATTATAGGGTTATTTTCAATGGGAGTCCTAAATAACCCTATACTCATAGGAGAAAATGTACGACGTGAAGTAGCGCGTGCATTTGATCCAAACGATAGAGCCAACTTCACGTACAGCCTTTATTACGTATAACCTTAAACGACACAGAGCATAAATAAAAGTTTCCTACTTTTGTATGATATTTTCCTTGTCGCGAAGTGCAATACGAAGTACATCGAGTTCCTTGGAATGATCACGAGTGCGATGTCCTGCAGGTGACGTCACGCCACCGGAAACGCTCCCGCCTTTCTTACGTCTCGGCGTAGTCGACAGCGAGACCTCGATACTTGCCATCTGCAAGAATATTCAGAGAATCTCATCAAATTAAATGGAGGTCGTCAAAGGGTAAGTAAGGTCCAGGCTTCGGAGTCTGCATTATAGCTTGTTGTGCCATATTTGAAT
This sequence comes from Calameuta idolon, assembly GCA_030142285.1. Lineage (NCBI taxonomy): Eukaryota > Metazoa > Arthropoda > Insecta > Hymenoptera > Cephidae > Calameuta > Calameuta idolon. Next base: position 323,300 of record JARQSV010000113.1, read on the forward strand.
ATGGTAATTGGCCGACCGTTTGTCTCCGTTCACTGGCTTCTGATTCTTGTCGCGCACCGAATAGAATTAAACTCGACGTGTGCCATCTTGAGGTACCTGAAGTTGGCGCGCTATATGAAAACAAACGAGTAACCGTTCGATTCTCGATACCTTCAAGAAGCGTCAAAATAGACGTGCATTATTCGAAAGTCAAACACATTTAAATTTTATACCAGCTTAAAATTATATCAAACTTATATATTTAATCCAATTCTAATTAAACGTCTTATCTTGATCCTGCGTACGGCTGTCTGGTCGCGCGTCGGAATAACCTTAAATGCATTTGATCTTAGGGATTTATCTCGCACGCGTGATGCGGCTTGCTCTTGCAATTGAAAATAAAAAATCATACACGTCTCTGTCGTGATTCGATCGTAATCAAAAATCTTCAAGAAACATACTATATCTCCTCTAAAGTTTTCCAATCGATCGAGAGAACGTCACAGCAATGAATAACGAATAAAAAAGCACGTCAGACATGAAACTCGCTGAAAATTCTTAAAAGAATTTTTTTCAACGATTGACTAGTACAAAAATTCAAATTTATCGAAGTTATAAACTATCTTTTTTTTTTCTTTTTCAGATCATTTCAACATACCTCAAACCCTTTAAGAAAGACTCTGAATAATCCTCTTCCGTAAAATTCTGGTCCTCAAAGTCAAATAAAATTTACATGAAACGACACGGCCTATTCGGCTATACACATACAGCGGCAAACTTCTATACGTTACTTTAAATCCGATTCGACGTCTTATCCCATCGAAGCAACGTCGAGTATGAATTTAATATTCCGTTAAATCTATGATTTATGGTCGTGGGTGTACAACGGCTCTCCATTAATGGATACTCAGTCTATGATGCCTTTGACCTCGTGCACCCATCCTTACAAGGTTAACATATCCGCCACAAGACACGACCTAAGAGCGACGTACGACTGAGAGAAAACGAGATGAGGTGAGCGTCCCAAGATGGATTTCAAGTGAATAAGATATACCTAAGCCCACGTCTATATATCACGGCGATATAATACAAACAGAAAATATATTATTACTGGATCACGTAGTCCGCGTGTTACGGATCGATCGATCACTTATAATATAATACATTATATTCACGGGCTTTTAGACATACGTATCTACACGATTAGTACCGACTGCTAGATTTATTCGTAGGAAACGACTTGGCATTTATAATCCGCAACGCGACGACGTAAGCAATAAGCACGGCTCATTTGTAAATAATAATTTACAGCGGAAAATTTTTTTATTATTAATATCGTTTCATTGTGCACTTGCCGTATTGATATATCGCATAAGGACGGTAAACGTGAGCGATACGCGAATCGAGGTAATTTTTATTTAATCTTTATTTAACATTAAGAACAATTCCGGTAATTTAACGCACTCCATGACGTTTCCCCTCTTCGGTTAAATCCTGCTGTAACGCGGCATGCGACATCCGGCTATAGGATTATCACGTACAAGATTTACTACCCGCCCGTCGCTCTTGGATAAAGCATATGGTTCTGCCATTCAGGTAATAGCCAGGCAATCCCATTATTCCGCGTATACGAGAAAGCTCGAATCTTCTATCTATAAACATTTAATGCTTTGCCGCAACTCTCGCTTATATACCTAACCTGAAAGTCCTATCAACTGCGTCATCATTCTTCCTTTTAATATGCATATACAGAATTCCATAGGCTATTCCGAGAATGGCTCAATGGATACATTCGATATATACGATATATATCATAATCTTTATCCCGCATGAGAATTTCATAATTATTGCAAAATCAAAAACAAACGTGTCCGATATTTATCGATCGACATAAAGGCTCTTTGCATTGGGGCGAAAATTTTTGTGTGTTTTAAAATTTTTCATTTTCTCTACTATTATATCATTGTATTATATTATATAACTGTAGGTACGATATGTCAATATGATAGACGTGTATATCCCAGCGAAATTATATCTCGCGACAATCAACGATTTTTATGCTTTTTTTTTACGTAATTAGTAAATTATTGTTTCCTCGTATACGGTTGCTTTCGTTCGGATTTCAACTGTGGAAAAAATAATGAGCAAACAGTAAGTAGCCTTTAGTCCTGTACTTTCGCGAGAAGGACGAGAGACCGTCAAAGTAGTCTTCAATGGTCGTCTTATAGATAATAATCTCTCTTTCTTATTCGTTACTCTCTCGAGCATCTACGAGCTTTCTAGCGACCCTGGGAACGACAAAACGAGACATTCTCGTTTCCCATTGAATCATAGGCTTTACGAATAAGAGCACGCACGCATGGACTGACGCACGCGAGAACCCTATATTATTCTTAAGTCTAGACAAGGTCTGGAACAACGTCTTAAGCAGTGAACATAGCCTGTAATACGACTGTTTAAGGTAAAACATTTACGTTGCATCGATAAAAAAATAATGTAGTACCTATACGAAGATAAAAAAAATTTTCGTAAAATATTGACAGCAATGATGAATAATATTGATAACAGAAAATCGTAAAACAGTGGATTGTTTTAAGTACTCGAGATTGTGGAGTAGCGTGACTGATGCGATGACGATAAGAGCGTGGATAATTTAGAGAAAATTCCTGACGATTCCCTCGTACATATATACGTATACATATATCGTGCAATTGCCACGAGATAGGGCAGAGGATATTCTCTACGGTATTTCGCGGTAAATTTTACTCTGCTTGGCGCGGCAAAGATGCCGACGACGAGTTTCCTCGGACAAAAGGATAACGCGCGGACGACGTTACAAGCGACCCTACGGACAGCACGTGGAGGAAGAAACTCGTTCCGGGACTTCACTGAAAAGTCGGCCCTTCCGTTTCCACGCGTTCTCGTAAATCGACAATACGAATTCGCCTTTGAATTCCGCCAGTCGTGCGGAGTACAGAAGGTCTTGGGTAAAAGAAAACGACGATATCCGTTCCGCTGGTGGATCCCAATGTTATGACGACGTTCAATTTCTGCAGGCACTGCTAACGAGAATTTAATCGGCATCGTGATTAGTTTGTCTGGCATGAATACCTTCACGAGCCAGGACGGTGTTACGCTTTCTTGTCGTTGCTAATTATAGCTGTGCATTGAGGTGCGGATGTCGCTGGAATTTTCGGACTATCGGTAAATCGGATAATCAGTCAAATTGGAGAGAAACGACTTTTTGGTGATATTATTGAATTTTTGTATGACGTCGTATGAGATAGTTATTATAAAAATTAAGAGGTATCTAAAAGCTGACACAACGTACAGTGTTGGAATACAAAGGTTAGTCACGTGTCGAGATGCGAAATACTGATTGGACGTATAAAAGATAATATCAAAGACAAAGGGCAGAAGGCTGTGACTTTTCGAAGCGTTAAAAGGGCAAAAGTTGGGCACCGGCGTTCGAACGACGAAGGGCACTGACTCCTGGATCCGCAATCTCGTGGGGCAGATCTGTCTGGGCCTTGGGACCCAAGGGCGTACGTACTAACCTAACTTGCACGTGAAGCCCAACCCGTAAGAAACTGATAAGGGTCCTGTTTGGATTTGTGAAGGAATCTCGTGGGACCAAAGTGCGTTTGTTATTCATCAAGCATTGACCACGTGCGCTTACCGGCAGAGCAGCCTTGTTCTCCGGCGGAGTGATATCGATTAGACCGGACCGTAAACTAGACGTAAATATTACTTCGATCAAACGCGAAGGCTACAACCGTCGGAATTTTCAAGCAGCGACTTCGACTGGAAACGGACGGACGGACGATGGAAATTGCCAAGGGCGACCGGGACTCTCCGAAGGGAAGTTTACGGATATTCTGGTTTCCGTTTCGGCGCGGATTTCATTCTCGACGCACATCGATCACTGTCGGATACAGAGGAACGTGGGAAGCATTTCGCTTGGCTAATCGCAAAGCGGGTTTGGTCCTTTCGGTCGCACATCACGAACGTTGTATATTTTTGAAAAAAAAAAAAAATAAATAATAAAGAAAAATAGTATATCGAAATTCGTAAACCAAGACGTGGCACGATGATCTTGATTTTTGAGCTTCGATCCAATATCGAACTCGCTGACCCTGACGATGTTATTGGTGTCTGAGGTATCCTAGTGGAATGTATCCAGGACAAGTCCTACGCCAATGCATCGACCGAACCGAACGTGGACGCAGGGCAGTTTTAATGGTAGCTTTGCTTGGCTGGGGCCCTGGGCCCTCCGGTTGGACCCCAACGAAACAGAGTTTGGTTCACGCATCTGCATATAAATCACTGGTCGGACAGCCTCAACAACCTGAGGGCCATTGCTTGCTTGCCAATAACCATGAAAGGCTATCTTTAATTTTTTCTTTTTGCACCACTACGATCGATGAGCCAAATGGCCGTTTTGAAATGTTTTTCAAAACACCGCATCCAGATCGGAATAAATCATAACAAGGATCATCACGAAGCCGATAGTCGCTTTAGAATTCTTGTCGATCTCGGTAATTCACCGATCAAAGAATTTCTAGACGATGTTCCAGATCAAAGAATCGTTCCTTGGAATTCGTAGTGTCTCGGACATCCCAATCGCTGACCTTATCGATCGTTACACTCGGATTACAAAACCTCAAAAGCTAGTCCAGAGATCATTCAACCTGACCAAAATGATAGACCCGGCAAGATGATTTTGAAATATTTCTCAAAGGGATTTTACCTTAGCCTCAAGGGTCTCCAGTTGAGCCATCCTGGGTTCCAGTAATTGCTGCTTCGGCGTTCCCGAACCGGTGTGCAGAGCAGTCTGGAATTCGAAATAACGAATTACATAACAACTGGATTAACGCGAAGCCATAAGGATGATTGGCGAGAAGAGGAAAGTCGTCGGGTAAGATGTCATTATGATAAAATGAGTATTCGGTTGAAAGGTCACGAAGTTAACATTAAAAAAAAAAAGAAGAAGTGAAATCAGACTCATCGCTTTCCTGAAACGATTCAATTTACACGGAACATCGCGCGAATAAGATCTCTTTGCCAATCTCATTTTTCGTTTTACAACTCGTACACTTTTTTTATAATGTCTCCGCGCCAATGAGACGTCCAGGTATAACGACACTGTGTACGCGTGCGTCATCCTTACGTAACCGAATGAGACGATTCAATGAATTCCGAGATCAAAACAACCACTTCACATCCGAATGATCTTCTACGTGGCAATGCAGAGCAATGCAGATCCGGGACTTCTCTTGTTCTTAACTTCGTGCTGGGTTATTCTGCTCGACAAAGAGAAGACGATGATTCAGGGTTGACTTCGAATGCCTACCGAAGCGTGGCTCTGAATATTTTGATGGGACAGTCACGATCCTACCATTGCCAGGACACCTAGAGGCCACTGGATCTTATCCTTTCAGGACTCGTGTCCTTCTTTTACTCTGGCCAGGAATTGCATCTGCAATGCATTGCTGCTCGTGCTAGGATCATCTGTACGAGGGATTTGATAGCTGTCTGTGATGTCAAAGACGTCACTATGAATTACCCGTGTTAGCATCGGCATGATAGAACCTGGTCCAGGTCTCAATTTTATCGTAAACACGAAACAGATGACTGCTATAGGATCAAATATTGTATTTGCATGTGTTTTTGGTATTATTATAAAACTCGAGAAAAAAAAAGTCAATTAGTTAAGCTATACGATAGGCAGTAGCGCGTTAGGCGAGTATATTGGTACGAATGTCAAACAGAATTTTCTTTCGTTATTTGTCGCATAACGCAAAGATACGGACGATGAATGAAAATCGCGTGGACGGTGATCCTATTAATTTTATATACAACGTAACAATACAATGTTGACTTATGCTGTCGTGGCTTGCGCGATTCACTGTATAATTTTATACTCCGAGACTCTGAGCTAGGAAGTCGCGTGTTTTTCACCGACATTTAAACCGTGTTAAAGTCTGACATATATATATATATAAACACGACCGTTATCACCGTGATTAACATCGTTAACAAGCGAATTCCGTACTTCGAATGGATGTAATTAATCATGAATTCCGCGAATTCGTAAAAATTCATAATTAGCAAAAATTATCATTTCTCTTAAATCTCTGACAATGGATTTGCTCGTGAAAAAAAAAAAAATATAAAAAAGATAAGCTTAATGAGAAAAAGATAAGAAATTTTCGACCAGTCATTCGCACGCTACTTTCTTCGTGGGTGTCCGTAAATTCCCATAGACTCGTAATAGGACATTCTTAACATTATACGCATATGTGGCAAACTGAGCTCAAGGTGGTGTTCACGTGTGTGCCGGCGCGATAGGCGTTGTTGCCGTTACGAATAGGTAGGTAGAGCAGCAGACGGCTAGATGGGTGGGTGGGTTCGGTAGGTAGGTAGACGTAAGGTAGGTAGGTAGGCAGTAAGGCAGAAAGGTAGGTATAGATAAAGGCTTTGCGTGATCCCAGAGCGGAGCCCCGGGTATAGAAGAGTACAGAGTTAACGTTAACGTTACTCCATCCTATGGCCCCAGCCGCGGCCGAGCTTAGTCCTCTTGAGTTCTCGACCGTAAAGGTCAAGGGGAATGTCTGACTGTTCTGGTTTCACGTGTCACTTTGTTCTTGGTGCAATGGCGTAAGATGTAAACGCGCGTGAAAAAAATGTTGAAAAAATCAAAAAGTATCTACCCTTTGTTATTCTGTAAATCTTTCACGAAATCTCGATCCGTCGTAGATTGACACGGTAGATAGATTTTTTTTTAACTATTGATGATTGAACTGGCTTTAAGAAATTTATACTTGGACACTATGAATAATATGGATTCGCTACGCTGATCGCAGCACTGATACGTTTTTTTTTTTGAAAAATGAAGATCAAATGAAATATTTATTGGGAGTATGGCGACCGTGTGCCTTTAGGCTTAGGATATGCTCTGATACTTTGAATATGTGGGCACGTATGCATATGTATACGGACGTGTACGAATACGAGCATCGGGATCGGTTAACCG
>JARQSV010000113.1:379014-391962 GCA_030142285.1 Calameuta idolon
TCTGACGTGTGAAATAAAATCAATTAAATTCTTTCTCAACGTCACGATACCTCTTACCCCTTTCTTAACGAAAGATCTCAAACGAATGATCAATTTCAATATTAATTTCTCGGTTCGAACGGCGGACCAAATTATTGGGTTTACCGCTGATACTGTTATCGTTGTCTTTGTACGCTGATTTATCATTACGATCGTTATCGCTTTGTGGATATATTATATATCACAAATGTACATGTAAATGTCAAAGGAAGAAATTTCTACGTAAATAACGTGACAAAAAAAAAATATGTGTACTCGTCGACACCCTTACTCGTTATAATTATACGTCGTAATGAAATATCACACATGTGTCAATCTTCATATGTTATACATATGCATGCTGTTACGCACGATTATGACGAAGGCAGTCCCCATTTTTTTTGGGTGGCTTTTTGAAAAGTGGAGAGTAATGACAACGAGGAAACATTGTGCAGGATTCTACTTTGCATCCCTTTTTTTTTTTTTAAGGTGGTTGCTTGATGAGACAAGGTCTTCGATTTTTTTCCTTTTTTTTTTTCCTTTACCATAGTCGATCATTAGCGACCGTAAAAAGATACGTAGCCAGTGCTTGAGGCAGGGAATGACTGAGGCTTTATACGTATTATTATTGTTATAGTTTTTTTTTTAATCTGAAAGTGGATCCTTCTCCCAGGAGTCGGATTTAATTGACTTTTTTTTTAACCCACTGATATCACGGCACTCCTTTGAATGTAATGGATCATCTTGGCTCTGTTAATATATCGACGAAGTTTCTAAGATAAAGGGTAGAGGCTGATTGAAAAAACGGATAAATAAAAAATCCAGCATTCCGTTTAAAACGGATATGTCCATGTGTATAGGTTGAAGGCGAAAGACAAAGAAAAGGCTGGCGTCTACTTTTCTTCAAGTAGGCCAAGTAGACTTGGTTTTAAGCAGCGCAGACTTCGTCAAGCTGAACTGCATAAAGTTTAAAACGGGTACTGTGTCAAGTTTTTTTTTTGTTTTTTTTTTTGCAAAATCGCCGTCCGTTTAAACCACTTTGTTACGCAGTTTTTGGAATTTGTGCGTTACTATGTTTTTTTAGATTTATGGCGGATTAGTGTGATTATGTAAAATATTGGGGAAATAAAAAATGGATCAACTCAAAGTGATGAATCACGGTTTACGTATGTAAATTTGAAAAATTTTATTGGAAACGGGATTTGATTTAAGTACAAGGCATACAAGTTATGTGCTTGCTTAACGTGATCGATGTATTTCGGATTATTTGATACTTGAATAAAATACGTGAATATTTGAAATATTATTTCCTGCTTTTACTTGAAAGTTTTTTTTTAATTAGAATTCAAGGTTTTATTTAGAAAATTAACGCGAATAAGAAAAAATTTGAAAATTAAGGATGAGCACAATTTTTGTATACGTATTCATAACCACAGTGTTTCTGTCTTGCATTATCTGTTTACCCACGTTATAATCACATAACGGCATACCTAATGTCTCCATAGGGTTTCTCTCCTGTCTCCTCTTTGTTCCAATGTTACATTAAATATTTATATTCCTGAAAATAAATTTAATTATCCAAAAGAATTTTTTTTAAATTTTCGTAAAAATCAATAATCAGTAAATGCCAAAAATTCTGCTAACCGTGTTACAGACAAACAAATTCTACGATTCTTTCAAATATCCTGATTAAGAATCCCAACCAAAGCAAATAATCCATCCCATCCTCTGTTACTCACTAACCTCAAAATTTAAGAGTGCCGCGTCAAGATTTCTTAGCCGCAGCTGCAAATAATGACAGCATCTGCCATTGAGCGCGTAGATTCTCGGAACGGGGGAATTTTTCACTCTAAATAGTTTACCATGGTAAACCTACTAGGTTTATGCTGTGGCTTACTGACGTGTGCTTTTAGCATACACCTAGTATAAAAAGGCCACGTAAGCTCCGTGCGCTTCGTTTGTTACTACAAGCACGGCAACAGGGCCTGTGGGTTCTGTTAGTATTTTCGTTGGCACGAAGCTGCTGACTGAGTACGAAGTCTGAGTGAAGCGAAAGAGAAGAAGTAGTAGTAGTAGTAGCAGCAGTATAATTTCAGTAGAAAGAAAGCACAAAAAAGGCCCACCTAATCCGATGTACACGTATAGCTTGGACGAATGGCTAAAATGAAAAAATAATAATAATATATCCGTATAAAAAAATAATAATAATAATAATAACTTTTTAATATATCTTTACAGTCGTTCTTCAACACTCGTCGACGACCAACATGGCCTGAAAAAAGTGTAGATTAATTAAAAAAAAATATTTTGCTCGAAAAAAAAAATGGCCGTGGACCGGGGAGCCGAGGATACCTAGAAAAAGAGATAGGTGGATGTTCAAGGAAGCCTCAAAGGGAATTGCGTCCGGCAGCGCAATTCGAGAAGAAACGGAAGTGGAGGAAACGTGTGCGGAAGGATACGCGGTCCATTCCTGGTCCGTTATCCTGGCGGCATGGTCCTTTGGGCCACTATACTATTCCTTCAAGGAGCTGGTCTCGTGGGTGAGTTTATTTTATCAACGTCTTTCTTGATTTTTATCTTATCGAACCAAGAGACGCGGGTTATTCGATTTAACCTAATTCTATTACGGACTCGAATCACATTTCGCGTGTCACGTAACGGCGATGGATATCGCGAAGGACTGCGTCGTATCTTGAAAAAAATATAAAAAGATAACACGTCTTAAATGGGGAACCGTATTTCGTATGATTTCAGATATGAATATTATTTTTATTTTTTTTTTATTTTTCCGGTTTTAAGATTTTTAGGCGAATACACGAAATTCTATATCCATTTGTCTCGGTCGTGATAATATGAATGATCGTTATTTTTACATGAAATCCTTCGTTGGGTTTAAATGCGGGTTAATGTTATGGGTGAAAAAAGATTTTCCCCACTTCATAATATTAAGAGGAAAAGTAGTTGAAGCGTAGAAAATAAAGAGCCGGGCGACCCTCTCATAAATTTATCTTTTCATTGGCCCCGTCGACACGCAACCGTGAAATTTAATTTAAAATTTGCGAGGTCCAACCCTTACGTGAAAATACTGATAATATGGACAAAAAACAAGAAGCAAAGCGTATTGGCAAAAAAGTGATATCCAAAAGAAAGATGATTTAACGGAACAGTCGTACGAGGATATCCGTGTGACGCAGGAAGTGACGTAGGAAGTGACGGATGGAAGGTATTGTCAATAAAAATTTTTGACGTTTTAAACGTCAGACGAACCGGGTAATAAAGATTGACAGCGAATCCACGTGTTTGATTGACTATTAAAATATAAAAATTTTCTTTTTCTCCTTTCTTCTCGTGTATACATATTAGCCTTATATGTATATATATATACCCTGACGAGTTTGAGTTGAAATTATCAAAAAAAAAAGGGTTAACAAGTGCACTGACACGCAACGTTGTATGTATCTTGTGAACTAAGTAGCGTGTAGCTAACGAGATCATAAAGATGATAATCGTTAATCGATCTTCATTATATCCCCCTCGATTAATTTCCATGTAAAATAGTCGGACGGTCGTTCGTTTCAGACCGAGGATACATAATGATGCAATGTCTATAGCGAATAAAGCGTAAAAATGATACTTGATGATATGACTTATTGAATTATTAATTATTTTATTTTAATAATCGTCTATTAATATTCTAAGAGGATTCAGTAGCGAGATTATTAATATAAAAAATTTAAACCTACTCGATGGACTATTTTGAAGCACGAGGCGATCGCGATGGTAATGATAAATAATTGACCGCGATGAACGATTTGGCTCTACTGATAGTCGGTGACGATATTTTAAAGAAATTATTTTTTCAGGCTCGATGACAGGCGTACCTGGAGTTCCGGAAAATATAACAGTGATGTTCCTGACTTCCACGTCGGTTCGCGTCTCCTGGAGCACCAGCCAGGTCGATCAAATAGAAAAATACGACGTGATGTACAAGCCGACAGATGCCAGGTGCGTTCCTAAGCTTTCGATAACAGATACAAGTCACTTGGCCAACGATGAATCAGACTTGATTTGCAGTTAGGGTTAAGTCAAGTTAAAAAAAAGAAAAAGAAAAGAAATTTAAAGATAGCTCGAGGAAAATTTGAGTCTGCCGTAAGAACGATGAAAATTATTCATGGGGAATTCAGGGCTGTCGATTCATAGTCTCCAAGTTCTTCGGGTAGCTCAATAAGTAATGACGAATTACGAGGAACAGGTGCACGCGTTCACTGCGGATAGAGTGCGTATACGTGTTATATCGCGGGACAAGGAAAAAGATGAGATTCTTGTAGACGAACTTGCAGTGGGAATCTACAGTGAAGGAATCTTTAATATTAACTATTAATTTTGCTTCCTTTGCGGCGCAGGAATCATACCGACAGGTATTTTTGATTTTTTATGAATTTAACATCTAGATAGCAGTTTTAACAGTAGATCGATCACTTTCCCGAAATTCTTCATTATTTAATTAAGACTAATGACGAGCGTCGATTGCTTAATGATTTTTTTCACGTTAAAGATATCCTTAATTTTAAAGACTAAATATACATATATATGTATATATTTGCTAAATATTCGGGTTAATTAATAATTACTCGGGCTAATTAATAATTAGTCATTTCATTTAGGCTACGAAAACTCAAGCCCCGAGTATTCGTCTAATATATACATATGTATATATATATTTATTCTTTAACAGGGCCGCACATTGACATCTCTGACATCATAATATTCTTGATTACTGTGAGATTTTTAATTCTTCGTCGCCATCGTTATTCGTTAAAGGGGACTCTAAATTGCTGTATGTCAAGTCGTGGGATTAATTTTAATGTAAAAATGTCAAAAGGATTTTTTTTTAATTCCTGGATTTTACGATGTTGAGTAACGATTTTGCGTTATGCGATAAACATTCTGATACGTAATATACGATATATGTATATATCGTTAAATATATTTAATGTCTATATCAACGCAAAAAAAACATATACCTACTAGTTCATTATAAGAAATACAGATGGCGACTCTAAATGCAAAGAGACTCTAGCCTCGATCGATATAGCAAACAAATGTTGAGCTATCATCGCCAGAGAAACTTCTATCGTTGTTTACGATCTTAGATCTGCATTCTGATCTTGTAACAGGCCGGACGCAGAACAAGCAAGTTCTTCCTTCCGTGACATCAATCAGATTATTTATTCCGAGCGATTAGTCAGCTCTATCACAATCACAGAATACGAAGAGAAAACTGATTCAGTTCTGATAAACTTATTTTTTTTTCTCCTAATATTCAATCAAGAAACATTTAATCACTTTGGACAAGCGGTATAGCTTGTATAGGTACTTAATGATTTTTCGATTCATTTTCGAAAATCTTTTGACGAGCTTAATATTCGTTTCGCGTATACAGTGCTGTATAATTCGTGTAATGATAATTGATATTTTATTATATTAATTTTAATTAAATAAGAATTAATTGAGAGTAAATGATGCATTGGCGAACGTCAATCAACATTTTGGAACAGAGTGTACCTGTGTGGAATGTTTCTCTTTTTCTTTTTAATATTTTTTTTATCAGTGTACAAGCGTGCCTGAAAATATAGCTTGCTTAGGATTTACAATGTAATACAATATTTAAGGATGAATATTTTTGTTGAGATATGAACCATCATTGCGTTTAACTTGAGAAAGTAGTGCGATTGATGTTGAATGTGAAGTCATAATTTAATTTAATTTTTCGACATTAAATCATACGAGGATTTAAAATTAAGTCATCGTTATTATTATTATTGACTGTCATTGGATATCACCACCCAGTATATATATGTACGTGCATAAATAATTGTACCCGTTAATAGTAAAACGATACCCAAAATGCCCAGCATGAAAAATATTGGACAATCATAATTAACAGTGACATGTGTGACATGACGAAAAACTTAATGACAGTGATAAAAAATACTTGCCAATATAATATGAAGTTACGACGGCAGAAAAATTTCCATTTCTTTTTTCCTTTTACGAAATAGTCATTTTGATTTTTGCTAGAAAGAATCAATGAGTTGTTACTAAAAAAAAAAACTTAAAAATGTTTTATTGGAACAAGTGACTGGCAATGACTTTTAATAAAAGGATAATCAGTATCTTAAATAAAATCTATGCTTACCCTCATTGACTCTAAAGATCAGTTACATCAGTTAAAGATATCCGTGTTTGACAGTATTAATTATAAAAAATATTTTACTGTTGATTCTTTCAAGAAAGTGTCACTTGTTCATCCAATTTTTGGATATTCATTCAAATTCAATTTAGACAGACATTTCACGCGTACAAAATAATGTACGGACAGAACATATTGCGCCTTGCAAACCATTTTAATGGTAGACTGACGAATATTGCATGCCTTGTCAAAAGGGTTAATGTACTGTGCCAAGTAAAAACAAGTTAAAAAAAAAAAGTATTCGAATCGCCCCTTATTTCCCGTCAAAATAGAAATGACAATGTTAAAGCGGTTAGTTACAGGGTGGTGGCTGTAGTCGCAGGAAACAGTGAAGCGGTGACTCTGAGCGGGCTTAGGGCGAACACGCAGTACCAATTAGCCGTGACGGCAGTCAGAGCCGGCAAGAAACTACGAAGCCGTCCCATCTTCTTCCGTACCCTTGGTAAATATGCCTTAACCCTTTACACGAAATAAAAGCAATATTAGAGAGACGCTGCGGGGACACGAGCGAAAATTTGAATTATAACCTAAAAATGTACTAATAAAATACTGTGCGTTTCAATTTTGTATCATTGTTCGATAAATAATTGATTTCAAGTATTGTAATTACTACGATAAAGCTAAATCGCTTGAATAATTTTTTTACGAAAAAAAAAACTCAACTCAAGTTTTATCGTCGTACTTTATCGTCACTCGGGTGCGTTTTCAAAGTATACTCATGAGAATGGTCGTAGCGAGTCCACTTTTGCCTTGTGCAGTATGAAACTGGGTTATGGCTGTGTGGCCTATGTTAATAAATAAAGAAATAATAAAGTATTCATTGTTACCGACTGCGTATGTTTCCATATTTCTATGCGAATATGCTCGGTTGCATCGTTCACTGTAAACTTCGTTTGTTGTTCGTCGAAACTCTACGAAGGTGACAGTTCATATTTAATAACTTTGAAGCAACATTATTCCTTAGAGTATATCGATATTAATTAACGATTAAAAACTTTCAGTCGAAATAAGTTCGGAATCGCCACGAACTTCACCCCAGCATGGTTCACCTGTAACAGAGAATCCTTTACATCCTCAACCACCACCGCTACCGTCGGCTCAACAGCCTCAACCATATATTCAAGTGGGTACAACACTTTTCCTCGTTAAACTGCCCAATATATAATTCGCTTGAAAACAGCCCTAATTTAAAAATCTGCCTCATTCTTTAAATTTATATTTTAATTCTTAAAATTGATGAACTACTAATCAAGCTCCAGGCACTGTCGCTTGGTAGCTGCTTTTTTGTAATTTAATTATTATTATTATTATTGACTGCCAACAATTATGATATTAGAACCAAAGTAAATATTCTACTTCAAAGTTTCGTCTGCTTTCGCGCCCTTCGACCGTACAAAAAAGCTTTCACGGCTGTCGTCCGTCAGCGGGAAAGTAAAGAGAGTCGTTAGAAAGGTTTTAAAACTTTCGTCGATAACCAAACTGGACGACAGCGAATTCTTGACTGACTTCAGAGTCTCAACGATAAATCTTTAGAACGAACTTCCTGTTGAATGCTCAGTAAACTTTGAGAGACTCAAAAGTACCTTAGGCTAGACGTCGACTGAGATTTTCAAAATTGAATTTCATCCAATTCAAATTTCGAAAAGCGAAAGCCCGTCAACGAGATCTGACGATATTCAGTGAAACGACTGAATATCAAGATGTCGATAAAAAACCAATTTCTTACATGATTATATATATACGCATAGATCAAGAAATATTGAGAGATACGATAAGTTGACTGAACAGGATGCGATAATGCGGTACCCAACCGGGTGTCTATTAAGTTCGCATCACCGATTTAATCGTGTTGGAGTAACTTAATGAATCCAACGTAAATAAGGTAGATGACACAATAGGCCGAGAGTCCCGATCGGATTACATATGTTGGGTAATAATGACCGAGTGACGTACTTGGTAGAATCAGAGTGAACGTAAATTAAATGACGTCACCTCGATTAATACATAAAAGTATATATCACGCGAAACATCGAATATCGTTTGATCTTGGATATACTATATATATACGCATGATAAGTTATCAATATCATAGACTCCGAATCTGGGACGAGCCTCCCGTATGTACTATGTGCGCTGTACCCTAAACCGATTACCCGCATCTCTACAGGCAAAGTCTCTTTGATAACGTATTATAAACTTGTAACGATACTGATCCGTGCGACAGTTCTCTAATCGAATAGTTCATTCGATTCCTTATCAATAAACGGCTATAACTTCTTATCGATGATTTGCTTACAGAGCTATTCAGATTTTCGTATCAGTTTCACCTTAACCCCCTTTTTTTTTCACAGTGGTACATACGTATACACCACCTGTATTCCATGGCTGTGACGTTGCTGATTATTTTCGGATTAGTATGAAACTTGTAATTCGGGAGTTTTTGCAGTCACTGAGTACGAGGCCAGATTTCCAAAATTCCTAAATGGCGCATGCAAATATATTACGAACCTTGAACAATACATTTCAGATTGACCGATGAAATTCACAAGAGTTTTTATTAACCCCATGCGATGCACGATCCCGTGCACAATTATGAAATCCTCAAAATCTGACGATGAATCTGTAATCAGCGATCCCAAAAATCCCCGAGTGCCGAGTTTCACGATAACCCGTCAATTTTTCAACGATCTTCCATGTGCGCATGCGCCGTATCGGGGCGACATCTACGATTTCCAAATCTGGTCTCGGTTTCGTAGTCAGCGACCCGAAAAACCCCGGAGTACAAATTTTCGAGATAAATCAGCCAACAGAAAAATGTGTATGCCTCAAAGGGATAACCGGAGGGCAGAAATAATCTGATTAGAGAACACCACGCCACATACATACGAAGGCCCCTCCCAAATTCGCAATATAAGATAACTCACCCTGTATATATAAACACAACATAGTACGACACGTTATACATTATATACTAAATAGATATAACGGTAGCCTAATTAGACTCTACTTCTCAACGTCATAACCATGATCCCATGTACATTCGCTATATGCATGATGATTCGCAGACAGTATAATACACTTGCGTTTAAACGTAACGATGCATTTTCATTAATTCATGAACTCTAATTTCAAGCAGCTTCAGGATCTTTTATTTTGTCTAGAAAGTTGAAGAAACTGTACAGTAATACGTGTACTGCACTTACAGCCTGATCCTGCAAAGACACTCGTTTCATTTGCACCATGCAAAGTCTTTCCCCAAAATCATTACAGTTTCGTCGAATGGATATTTTCTATTAGCCGTTGCGCGATATATACCGTGACAAAAAAGTCCTGCGTAACATACGTTATGCGTATGAGAAAATTATCTCACTCATCGAAAATCCGTTCCTTCGTTTACCTGTGCTAATGAGAAACGTTTTGTTCGCCATATTTATTCGCAGATTCGTGGCGTGGAGGTTGGCATCGTTGTTTTGGTGCTGATCGTATGGGCAGGCGCGATAGCGCTGTTCTTCAATCGCTGGGGAAAGATACGAATGTTGCTGCCTTATCAGCCCGACTACAAGGAACAGTTGAAAGTTCCTGGAACTGGCGTCTGTGCAGCAGCTAATGCTGCCTGCACGCAACACTCTTCGCAGCATGCCTGTTCTCAGGTAAGTTTTATATTTCTCGGACGTCGACACTCTGATCCGACGTGTTGCGACAGGAACAAGTACTGCCAACTTTAACGAGCAACAGTAAGTCTTTTGGCTCATGGACGTTACACCGTGAAATATTCAGACGGTTGATAATCAATTTGGCGAAAAGTAATGTCGATCGATATCATATTTGAACGCGACAATTTTCTCATACAGTAACAACCTGCCCACGTTGAATCGTGGGCCGGAAAATTCATCGCGTTGATAAGTGTACGAGCGAAAGTGTAAAATTAAGCACAAAGATCAACTGCGTAATTTATTTTGTACTGGATTCTTTAATCTAACTAATAGAATATTAAAGAGCGTGCAATGCCAGTAATATGCTTGACCGGGCGCTAGTTGGCCTGGGGTAATAAAATACCCCAGCAGAGGTATCCATACTGCTTATAATAATGCGTAGCAAAGCGCATGCGTCATTGACTAATGAATTGAATGTAAAAATATATATATATAATATCTGTCATCGTTAGGAATTAGAGCAGAAAAATTCGATCTGGGGTACTTAAATAACCCACGTGATTAATGCTGTTTGAAAAGAGAAACTGACTAGCGCCGGGTTAATTACGTATGTATGACATGTGTTATTAGCTGACGAGAAGCATCAGGGGAGATTAAAATATTCCATTAAAAAAATGTAAAAAGATTGGACACTCTTGTGTACGTCATCGTTCCTTCATAAAGGGAACGGTCTCTTTGAAGGCCTTTGCAGCGAGTGGGGGAAATAAAAATATGATGGAAACTAAAATTTAGTAGGTCAAAGGTTATCCCGCGTCCATAAAAGTCTCTGCTCCCGTTGATACCTCTCATTGTTGTTTGACTCTCGAAACAGTCGTTGTCGCCAAATGTAGCTTCCCTTTTCAATGAAACGAACGCAAAGCGTCGAGAATATTCGACGTCGCTCCGGGCAACGAATGAGTCGAACAAAAATTCTTTTGTTTTATATTCATCAAAGTACACGATTTGACGTTCTTTCGTACTATAATTTCGTGGTGACGTCATTGTTTTAGAAAATGATTTCTAAATTTTAAAAGAAAATATTATATTCGTTGGCAAAAATCTATTGATCCTTCAGAACGTAAATTTACCACGTTACACGCAACTGGTTTTGTGCCTTATCAGCTCTTAACTGTTGATTCATATGAATTATGACTGAATAATTACTTCAGTACATTTGAAAAAAAAAATTTTTTTATACCTTCATTTTATACGACTGCGATGCTGATAAGTAGCATAGTACAGTATTATCAAAAAATTTTGCATACACGGATACCAACAACGAATGGATTTCTATGAAAGATATTTTTTCAATCGCCTTTTTTTTTCGTACTATAAAATCTAACACGGCAACCAATGACAGTTTTGATTTTCGCTCTTTATCAGCATACACGTTTTGGACATTTGCAGTTGACATTTAGAACCAAATCATAGCGACCATCACAGAGACACATAAGTTGAATCGACAAGCACGATCTAACATCGCTTTTGATACACCCTGGCTATGAAAGATTAGAAAAAAATTGCTTAAGCTTTTTTTCCCAAAAAAACAGTAAAAGCTTCAAAATGACAGCGCTCGATCGATAAATGGCTGAATCGCACTAGCAGTTAGAATTTCAGCTAATTATAGTCAACAAATCCCTGAATACGAAGTCCAAAAAAAAAAGCTCTTCGACTGTCATAACCTCGAAAATTTTCTCTACACGATCCACATATAATGTCAATTACTTTAATCCCAATCAGTAATAACGTCGATGAAACTTATTTTCAACGTATCGATAATTAATAGTAATCTAACGTCAATCGATATATTCAAGTTGATTAATTAATTTAATATTATTCGATTTTTCGATGTGTCCGATCTATTCGCGATCGCTGGTATGATCGACTCTCATCCACTGTAATGATCGATGGCGATGATGATGATGAACATAGTGAATGATGAATAAAAGATAATAACTACAATGTCGGATATGGTGATGCAGTGCGGGGGAGGGGGATGCTGCGTCTTGGAGCAGTGCTTCCAGTATCCGAGGAGAGCTCGGGATCCTCGAGATTGCGGCTGCCAATTTGCTCTTCTTCACAGGGCTGACATCGCGTGACCATCGGTATTTCAATTCGATCGTCAATTTTCATATCTTTCAAAATCTTTGTCCACCGCATTTATTGCATAATGACTGTATATACGTATGCACAGTGCATATGTGTTCACCGAGATATCTTTAAGTATAAATTGCCTTTTGAAATCGGATTACAACGTAATCTTATTCTCGTTAAGATCATTGATAATCGATCAACGGGATGGAATTATAAAAATGTTTCATCATCGATGCCTTCGCGAGCTCTGAAGTACACTGAGGATCAAAAGTATTTCGTCGATCCCTAAATAAGGAAAAAAAACTTATCTGTTTGTCATTTTATTTCGAAATTTCGTTATTTTTATGGACGACGAAATACTTTTGACTGGTACTGTCACGCGTTGAACGTTTCTCGTACTGCCGATGTCGAAAGTGCAATTAAGGGATAATGAAAGCAATGGAGTATGAAACGACAGCTTTAGAATTATTTTCAGTTTTCGAAATGTAATAATAATCTTAATGGTAATCAATATTGTACACCATCGCATTCGAGACTGAAGTTTTTCACGTTTGTGGATAATATACACTTGCGAATTTTTTTTATGGTTTCGCTTCTTTTTTTTTCTCTCTTTTAATTACATTTTTTTTCCTGTCTAATCGTTCGCACCTTGTTTACCGAGTGTGTACGCGTGTGTACATATGCTTAGGTCGACATTCAGTCTTGTGCCAACTGATCGATATTTTTCAATAATATTGCTGATATTTAATGAAACTATTGATCATATTAGTGTATGCATATGGTATATTAATCTTATATGTACAAAGAACGTGCAAAGAAATTTCACATATATTCTAAGTCGGAAACAATTTTCTAATACAATTTGAAGTACGAGCATATTTTATATATTCG
>JARQSV010000113.1:398772-425310 GCA_030142285.1 Calameuta idolon
AGGGAAGTACAAAAATGTCGAAACCGCAAAACTAAACAACACGAGCTCCATTTCGAACAACAACTTGATTGCCTGTCAACTTTGAAATTATAGCTTTAAACGATGAGACCAAGATAACTACGTTATTACCAGTATATACATATATGTATGTATAAACCTATTATATATACGGAACTCCTATTCCCGAAGCAAGCGATCCTAAAGTGTAATCAGATAAGAACTTATTGGTCATAGTACGTCGTAGCGCATCTAATCCCATTTTTAAATTGCGTTATTTACCTAATTGTATATAATATATCGGATATACGTATAATTAAATATAAAGAAGTAACCGGTAGCAGGTGTCACTAGAGAAGACTAAAGTTGACCAAAGATGAAAAATAAGATTGGGTATCGTGTCAGAAATAAAAAACTAAATTTATAAATAATAAGAACTAAACGTCAGGTGAGGTCAAATTAATCTGATTGTAATTTGTCATTCTGTCATTCGGTACGTGCGTACGGATTTTAATAAGGAACCAAATACCAGGTAGGAGAAGTCTGGTACCCGGTACACTGATAACTTGATAAGGAAAGGTTTACCGATATTTCCTGTTCATTAGCCGGACGTGCATTCTAATCTAGCGTATCCGTATGCATTATTTATACGTATGTGCCTAGAATTAAGGCATGACTAATTAAAGTATGTCGAGTCAATGTTTGGTCGATTATTAAAATTGTTATTATTAAATCATGTACCAAGTCTTAATGATGCGAACGTATTTTTTAACAAAAAAAAACGTCATCTCTCCATGATAATGCGACTAATGTTTAGTGATTTAAGGGAGGATCGGTGACTTCAATGGGGATATCACGATATGAGGCTGTTCTTATGGAAAAAAAT
Source organism: Calameuta idolon (assembly GCA_030142285.1). NCBI lineage: Eukaryota > Metazoa > Arthropoda > Insecta > Hymenoptera > Cephidae > Calameuta > Calameuta idolon. The sequence continues at coordinate 399,656 of JARQSV010000113.1, forward strand.
CAACTTTTATGGATGGACGATGGAAATAAGAGAATGATTACTATGTTACGTGTATTTTCATTATATGATTCCAATAAGAGGGCTTCAAGAAGACATATCGACATGTGTTTACATGTGTGGAATAAGACATTCGAGGTAACTGAACTGTTTAATGATTGTCATCGTATATGTTATTTATGAAACCGTTTTGGTGAAAAAATTTTCATTTTGCTTTCCTTTGACAAATAAATAACAACGAATCTGATTATTTAAGTATCCTTATGTCTTTCTCTTTATATACTGACCCATATACTGTTGTGCGATGATCATAATAATTTTTCATTCTTCTTCCTGTATTAATTATTATAAGTCACTCTTTAAGCTTTCGCTTTCTTTTACTCAGAAGTTAATTTCATTTCTGATAATTCATTGTATCGCAGTACATAAAAATCTGTGGTAATTTCTTATTTAATAATAGCAAAAAATTCCATTCAATTACTTAGACGTTGTTTGTAACTTTTTATATTTTTATATCACTGTTAAATCTATCATCACAGTTTAGTCACATAGAACATTTTTTAAGCAGTCTCATATTAGAATATCCTCAAGAGAAATTCATCCAATTATTTTCTTCCATTCTATTAGAACTATGTACCATACAGCACATTTGTCTAAATCAACGTTAATAATCATTTTACAAAGGAATCTTAAATGTACGCAGAAAGTGACGCCAAAATAGTACAGCAGCATTAAGGTAGATTAATATTATAACTTAATGTATTATATTGATCGGCCCGTAATGGCTGTGACCTAGAATATGTGGGACCAAAACATACAGCACAATATTGTCGAAAACAGAAAGCAACATGAAAATATTTGTATTATTTCTATGCGATATCAGTATTTGCCAGAGTGGAACCAGTGATACCATCAGTATAATAATGAAGTGTTTCAGTGCAAACGTAAAAGAAGGCGACACCGTGCACATAACAAGCAGCATAAACAATCACAGCAGCAACACAGGTACAAAGTATCTTCATGCTAGAGAAAATTAAGGAACAATGCTACAATTTATTCTGATTGCATCACGTTACCCAAGCGGAATAGAATTGAAAGAAAATATTCAAAATTCCGTCATATTTCATATTTTTATAAATACACGACGTCACAGTATTTCACAGTATTTGAGAAATAATGTTGGACTAATAATTTGATTCTTTTTTTATATATGTATGTCAATAGAATTCAGCATATAATATATATATATATATATATATATATATTCACTTAATTATACATATATTATATGTGTGAGAATTTATGTATATCTGTATATGTCTGAGAATTCCTCCTCTCATCAAATCCATCTTAATAACAGAGGGGCATAAAGTATGTAGCTCTGACGTAGTAATAAAAACACAAAGGATAATAGGTAACGAAACTCTTAAATAATTGAGGAACACGTGCGGAAAACTGATTGAATTAATAGAAGAACCAGGTAAGGATGATTCACGAAATTAGGAAAAAAAAAGTTCTCGCACATTCTCTTAACTTTGATTACTATCGATACGACTACAAACTAGTGCAATACCTTCATTTGCGCGTGGTGTAGGCATTGTATTGATTGGTTCGAGAAACCGATAATCAATTATTCAAGTAGCCACTCGACGAAACTCTATCGTATTGCGAAGTCGCGTTGCGACTTGTGTCTACTCAATTTTTCTAAGGTCGAAGAATGCAATATGATTTTGATGGTTAAAATTTAAATATTAGTATGCAGAATATACTGAAAAGGACATAATAAACTGCACTACTATCGAAATGGTTAATTTTCTCTAATAACATTTTTCATAAAAAGGTTATGCCGCATACTGAAACTATTTCTAAGAGTTCAAATGGATATTTAAGTAACGCTCTTTATTAGATAATGTACCAATGAATTTATTAAAATATTATGGCGTTTATTATATTATTACATTTCAGATTTCCCTGTATTCCTTTTTTAGATGCATTAACGTGAGATTTCGTTGTATTTGTTTAAAATAACTAAACATTTGTACAAATATATTTATTGTTTAATAATTGAAAATGAGTTATGTGCAAAATATAAATGGGGAAGTAATGGCTCATGTATTCAAATAACCAGTCTGACGAACAATAAGTATGATTACTGTTTCTTTATATCAATAATTTTATTGTTATGTGCACTGCTAAGACTATATTTCGTGTTAATTTTCTTTACAAAATTAAGAAATTACATAAACTATAATTGATTATACTATAATTGCTTTGCCGAATTATTGAAAATAAATGACAGATAGGTATTGCTCATGTTATAATAATCAGATGCGAAGTGGTACTTTAGTAAGTAGGTACTCTGCGATTCAAATGTTACAAGCAAATTAATCTAGTCTTTGCCTAGATAAGATTCCTCATTGAACCCAGTACATACAAATTTTATGTTACTCGTATCATAGATACTACAGTTAACTTCTATATTACATATACTATAATATATATATATATATATTTATACACATGTAATACGTACATATTACATGTATGTATATTATTAGAGAAATTGCACGGTCATGTTAGAAATACAAATCAAACATTTTTTTTTTCACAGCCTCGATGTGAAAATATATTCTGATAAATAATTTTTTCTGTTGCATGTCTTATGTTTATCAGATATGATTCTGGGAGACACCAGTTTCCATACAGAAACAATTTATATATAAAACTTTTCTTTCGTACCTAAAGACCATGATGGTACACAACTTCGATACTCTGAATTCTTATAAAAATGTATGATCTTTGCAATACCTATGTAGAAATGAGTATTATGTACAATACATAACGAAAATCAATGTTCCACTATAAACCAATCAACTCCTTCTGCTATATACTTTTTGAATTCAATTTTGTACAACTTTGATCTTTTTCTTCTGTTACTGTTGACATATCCTGATTCAATTCTGCTTCAGGAAGGTTTAACGGTATATAAGAAGCATCAGTTCTTACAACATCACTACAATTACCCACATTTGCTGAACATTTCTCCGACAACTGGTTATATGACTCCAAACTTTGCAAGTTTTTTGTTAAATCTGCCCACGGATCCTCAAGGAAAGATTCCAAATTGACATAGGTAGATATATTTATCTGTCTATGAATACCCTTCTGAAAATTCTAAAAACAAGCATATTTATTCTTAATGTCTTCACACACAGTAGGCAACCTTTTCATAACTACAAATGACAAATAAGCGTACCTTATTGCCAGACAAACTGAATATTAGAGAAACATTAGCAGAAGCATTAGCAAACAAACCTTGCTATGTCGTTGTGTAGATTGATTCTTGTACGGAGAGGGAGAACAGCTTAGATTTGATTTGGGACTCCCGTGAAAATTGTTTTTATAACGGTTATAGCCTCCAGAGTTTCGATGATTACGATCACCACCAGAGCCGTACCAATCGTTACTGCGTCTTTGCTGAGAGCATAGTGGACTGCTAAATCCCAGAGGAATAAAATCATCACTACCTTTCTGATGTGGGCTTTGATTTTGGCTTGGCGTGAAGCACTGGTAATTGTCATTTTTAACACGGCCATAACCTGTTCTGTTGCAAGATTCACGAGAATTCCAACCGAAACCTTCCCGTCTCCCACTACCACTTGGAGCACTCAAAGGTGATTTCTTCATTTCTATCTGTACTCTTCTCGGATAATACCCTAAAATCGAATTAAAACGTCAAACAACTTTAACTCTTTCAATAACAACGCTTCAGAACGCTGCCATATTATTTATCTTTAGTCAATGGCGTCGCTTCTGTATCTCGAATTTATATGCGTCTTACCTCGATTAATCGATTCAGCTTCGATCCATCGAGAACTATATTCCACATTGCACTTCGGCATTTTAAATCCTCTGCAAGGTTGCAGAACGCGACTTATTATTAATAAAATTACGAATAAGCGTAAGAAATAAATTATAGAATATCACAAACTTCTAGCACAACCTTCCACGTTCACTGTAAGAAGGATATTAAACAGTACTAAGCAACATTATAGAGGTATTTCCTAACGGTTTCGGGAAACCGGGTTACCCAGGTAAGCAAGGTGTTACGGAAGAGCGTGGAGTATTCTTAATAATTTCCCCTAACACGAATACAATAAATGAATCATAAACTGCAATCCGATGGTATAATTTATACACGTTTACCGGTCTTCGATAAACTTGAACTTTGGTAACAGTTAATATCAGATATTCGGTTCAATAATAAAAATGGCCGATAGAAAATAAAACAGTAACTATCAAAGAATGTGACAAACATGGATCTCCATAAAACTTCTGTATATATATAATTATAAAACCTTTATTATTAAATAATACAATTCCTTCTGAAATCTATAAGGCGAAACATTTTCAATACCATCTAAGTACAGGAAAACAATATAATCTAACAGGAACAGCTGTATAACAATGGATAAGAAAGATAACAACCAGCACTACAGTAAGATACGAAGTTTCCTATAATAAAGAGTAAAAGGTTCATCCAGAGATAAGTAGGGAGTCTGCCAGTCGACCGATTTTCTTGAAACAAATTTTATTTGGGCATCTATGCACCACCTGAGCGAAGGGTCATCGAGTCATACCCAGATTTTTTTGATTGGTCGAGTATATATAGATATACTACGCGTGATATCCGCGAGCTCTCTTCCTTCAACCTTTTACGTTCAACCAATCACAAAAATGGAACTAGTTCGAGGCTCCTCCGTCCAGGTGGCGCGTCGAAACCAGAATAATACAATCTTTAGAATGACACCCGGTATAAATCCCTACGTCACACGGAGCTTACGAATATGACGCGTTGTATATCTATATATACTCGACCAATCAAAAACTTGGGCATGGTTCGACGGTCCTCCACTGAGGTGGCGCATCGACGCGCAAATAAAATTTATTTCAAGAAAATCGGTCCACTGACAATCCCCTTACTCATCTCTAGTTCATCTGTTCATATAAGAAAATAAAATAAGAATCAACATATGCGCCAGCTAGTCTCTGTAAGTTGAACTACAGATTTTTCGATGCATCCCTCCCCGTCATTCTCATAATAATTCGCTTCATTTAAATGACTACAAACATCTTCAATCATTGCACACGATTAATGTTTACAAACCTTAACATTGTTGTTATAACTGCTAACTGTATCTTTGCTGATGGCCAGTATCCACAATCAAAGAGTACATTATTTGAAAAAACTCGTGTTAAACCTAGATCCCAGTAATGCTCGCGAGATGTCGCAAAGATCGTAGACGCATGCGCAACCTCAACTACGAACGTCGAAAGCCGAGAGCAACACGGCAGATGCTGCTACGGACGCTCGGAGTGGAGTTCGCGTGCTTCGTGATCGGTGCGCGCACGTTCGTGAGTTCGCGAGTCAGTTTCGCAATGGAAGGCTTGATACCTGTTGCACAGCCCGGCGCGCTCACGTTCCCACTGACATAATAACCGTGCATGCCAAAATCACGTGTCGTCGAGGCACCGGCCAACAACCTCGTAGACGATGACGGGACGTTGACATCTCCCAGTGCGTGACAGTGATCCTAGAGGATTATCAAGACAGTGGTTAACAAGAGCCCTTTACCAGAAAACAATGGGAATCGTGCAAAGCCGTGGTAATAGCGAGAATGATAGTGGCACAGGAGTTCGCGAAGGTGTTGCTACCGGCATCAAAGGTGGCCATTGCCATCAGTATTGTCAACCTAGCCTGGGTATGGGCAGTTTAACCGGGCCGCATGCACGAAGCGGTAGCGTCCGTGGCGCACCCCGGCAACCGATGCCGGACGCTACAGAGCTGGAAAGACGATTCACTAAAGTCTTGGTGAGTCTTAGAATATATAAAGTCACGGTTTCTCAAGATACTTGGAATTCTATTGTTTTGGTGATGGATACTCTTCAGGATGTCATCTTTAGGTGACAGTAGATTTCTAGAAGGTATCCTGACATTCCTGGTCGGAGGAGCTTTTACGGAGTGTCATGTACTTTCATACGGGATATGGAATAAAAGCACGAAAGGGCGTGGACTTTATTGGATTCCTGCATGACACGAAAAACGTTAAAAAAAGGAACGAATATCTTTAGTCGAGCGATTACATATGTCCAAGATCATGGGTTACTTGTATTGTTGATGCCATGTACTATTTTTAGGTTCTGATACAATTCAAGATAATGACATTGTTATGGTGGTTATGGCGAGAGAAATTTCGAAAGCCCGCATCTCCGTTCTGCGGATGGTCGTTACGCCCCTTGTAATATTATATACGACGTATTGAACGGAGCAGAGAAAACGGCTCGTGGGATGCCTTCCCAAGGAGGCTGTACTGTTTATCTTGACGGGAACACTAGTCGCAGGTTGATCTGTGTCAACACGTGTGCTCCGATGCTTGCGACAAGCTGCAGATGAACTCTCGTGACCTTTCCATGCCGGCTTAGAACGGCAATCCATGTAGGCTCCTAATGCCTTCAATTAAAACTCCAATTTACTTCGTTACCATCATTTTCACGCGGGGCGCACTGCAGCAATACAAAAGATAGAGTAAGAATGAAAGAACAATCAGCGCCAGAAGCTTTATTACAATTGCAAAGAGGTACTTCTTTGTGATTGAGAGCGTGGGCAATCAGGCTGCTTTTTTGCTCTTCCTTTTAGCTTTACTCGCTTGGAACACACGTTCCTTATTCTATGAATCGATTGACAGTGCGTGGGGAACTTTCACTAAATTCCGAATCAGCCACTCTTCTGGTAACGGATATTAAAATTTTATCCAAACAAAGAAATGACGTTAGAAAAACAATAGCACAACAAATACCTATACTCGAATAGTTTTGTTGACAGGCTCACAATTACAATAACTCCTATGACAGTTGACCATCAGGTTCCAGGTACAAATACCGGCTGAAATAAATAAACAAGCAACTTATCGATCCTCGATCGTTAATTATTAATGATTCTTCGACTGTCCCTGGTGAATTTATTAACACAACGTCTCTGCTAAGGACAGGTCAAGAATACCCACCTACAACACCTGATCGATCGGACTTTCTAGAGATGCAGGATATTAATGATATTCATGCACATCCAAGAAAGTGAAAAAGTCTTCTACCAATACTTTATTAAACACGACTCAGAGACGTGGCAGATCAGGGATTCGATGAAAACAATGGACTCCTTCAGTTAGCAGTCTCATCCGTACATCATTCTGTCCTGCCCTGCTCTACATTACACCCTGCACCATCAGCTACGCCGAACCCGTCAGCTTCGTTCAAGATCTGCTTCTGCCGTTCCATGACTCCTCTTGATTCGTCAGCTTCTCGCATGGTTCCCTCATCTTACGCGATCTCCTTCTCTCTTTCTCTTGACTTGCCACTGTCTCACGCAGAGATATTCAAGCGCGTATTTAACACGGGCATATCACTGTATGTACATACACACACGCGCAGCCTCCTTCCAGCATCAATAACGAGCAATAACTCAATGGACTCAATACCCATGAATGTAGTCTCTGTTTTCGTCTGTCGTTGCTATCCTGAGCTCATTGTGCTCGTTAGAAAAGACAGAGTCAAGGGTCGTGCGAGTAAAGTAGTTAGGTGCTACATGCGTATATGCACGCGTGCACTTTGAAATCTGAACCCAATAAAAGGGACGCATCATGGTAATTTTAGTCGGGTCAAGACCAAGATAACCGTACGATAATACACCCTGTGGCAACGTTGCTTTCTGACGCGCCGATACGTTTGTCCCCTTAGAGCAATGTATATATATATATTTGTAATACCTTTTCCCTAGTTTCATTCGATAATTCCAAACAGACCCAAAACTGGTGCCTAGTAGAAAATCTCTGACCGGTTTCTGAAACGTGCCGCTGTCGACGCTCGTAAGAATGTTAAATTATGATAAGTACGCATTGTTCGGGTAGGCTCGTTAAAAAGCAGTTGCCCACCGGGTCTAGTGGAATCGAATGCTATTTTTAACGCAACGGATGCGTCGATACTCGGACGAGAGGAGGAAGCTCGAAGTTCAAGGAGTCTCAACACTTGTCACGTTACTCGAGTCATTGACGTTTAACGCTACCGATAGGCTTGTGAGGTTATTCAAAATTTATTGTTATTCCCGCCAAAGTGGTAAAGACCCTACGGTCACTGTAATCAGGCCTTTATGCTTGTCGGGATAAAATGCCTTGGATTTTGCTCCAGTTGTTTGCCTGGTTAGTGTTCAGGAATATAATGAGGCGCATTCAGGGATCATTTATCAGTAGAGTCGTAACCATCAATAATATGTGTATTCCTATTATGGCTCGGTGAAAAAGTGTTAAGTTAACGACCAAAGTAATTCTTATGCCGGGTATCCATCGTCGGCGATCCTTAGCAGAGGCAATCCAGACTCCTAAAACTCGACGTGGTTCTTCGATTTACTGCCTTCTATGAATCATCCTCGTGTTTCGTCGTACACAGGAACAGTCATTTTAGTCATGAGTCCTGAGAGATGATTAGACCTTCCCTTCGATTCTATTGACGATGTTATACGAAAATTCTAACTCGTGGCTGATATTTTTTTTTAAACAAAAATTTTGAATCAAAATGGTCGTGAGTTTGAATGAAAAATTTATTATCGTCATTCACGTGTTATTCGATCTATTTTTAACGCGTGGACGTGTTGTGAGGTCCTTGACTCTTTTGCTACTTCAACTGTTTTACAGATATAATGTCTTCGAGATCAAATATTGACTGTGTGTAATAGTGGCGCAATTTATGGGATGCTCGAAATTGACGATCGTGGGAACATAAATATTTTACCTTTTTATACTTGATACGCTAGTCACACATATGATTTATTAGGAATTGGAGCAATCTAAGGGGAAATATTAATTTATATATATATATATATATATATATGACACTTTGTAACATACGCTATGTATGTTAATCTGATTTCTTAGCGGAATGCAGATTTTGAGGCAGCTGATCAAGGGGTTACTTAAAATACTATTTACCATTTATATATACCCAGTGTACATCAATAGCTATAGGCTGCCGCTGTATATTTGGATAATAGGTATTAACAACTTAATGCGTTTGCCGTGTTAAAAGGTCAGTCGTAACGTTAACCGATCGGCAGAACAATTCCCAGCGTGCTTGTACAGCTTGAAAGTAATCGTACGGCTTACGTAGTACATGTAGTACTGAAATACTATAAATAGAACGTTTTCTATAGAGAAATCTCAATAGATCCTTTTTACCATCAGTAATGCTTCCGTTTAACGTCAGCTTCCAAGTAACGAGTTTATCGGAACGATCTATCATCCGCTGAGCAAACTTAAAACTTCTTATCCTATCCTAGACATACGTCCATTATCTGGGAAAGCTTATGCGTCGGCATAGGATTTTTTTTTAAGGACACTTTATAAAGTAAATCTTAGCTCAGTAGCCAAGTTAAATATTTAATCGTATTAATTAATTTTTTCAATGAAACTAATGCATATCTCCGTTCTACCACCAGTACGATTTGGCAACGTGGCAATGCCGGCATTAAGCAAAGTGAAAGGGAAATTGCCTATCCCGGTGCGTGAATCAGTGACAATCAGAATGATCCCAAGACACGAATCTCTCGCGAAGAAATAAATCCCAGAGGTTCCCATGGACGGTCGATAGGTAAGCAGGCAGTGACTGTTTATTTAATAAAGGTTGCGAACCACTGACTTACTCCAGGGAGGTACAGGAGATATCACAGAAGATGAGGACAGCACCAGTTTTTGACCGGCGCGCTAACAGCCTATAGTATAAGCATTCCGTTGCCGTCGGCTCGGGTATAGGCCACGGACATCGACGGGGTCTATTCGAGACTCCACAGCTATCCCAACCGATCAGTTCAGCTTGGCTATCGAGTCAGCTAGCATAGGCACTGCTGGCTGATAGCAGGAACCCGATTGCCGGCCCGGTCACGAGGTTCACTCTTACGAATGAATCGAATGTCGCGATCGGGCGCACTTTTGGCATCGTGACAATGCCTCGTCCTGTGCTCGTGGCCCCTTGTGTCCCTACGCCAACTGGAATAACTTGAGTCGAGCGCATTGAGTCTGAGAAAAGAAGCTCGGGGGAAGGCAGGGGGGGCTGCGCCAGACTGTTGCGAACGTGCCAAGGGGACGTGCCCTGACGCGCCTCCTGGCTCAATAAGGACGAACCTTTCTCGCACCCGAGATTAACAACTTTCTCGAAACACGAAGCTTCTGTCATTCGTCAATGTCCGTGGAAATGTTTTTCCGAGCTGTGACATAGGATTGGACCATAAGGAAAGGAAGGAAGGAAGGACACAGGATTGGACTGTTACTTTGGCTGAAGCTTTGGGGAAGACCAAGTGGATCTTTGACCTGGGTCAAAATCCTCAGGAATTTCTTTGACCAGTAGAAACTCTGAGGAATTTTATTATGTGCATTGTCGCACGAATTAATATTCATTCGCGTACTTTGAGTTCACTTAAACTTTGACAGTTCAGGTTTTTGACATTTTATTTTCGTTTTGGCGGATACGAAATTACAAGGGGTTTTGATTTTGGGTCTGTATGGTAACTCAATTAATCTTTGGGACCCTATAAATGTTTGGTGCTTCCTGATGTCGTTAAAAAATACTCTCCTGGGAATCGACTGTTGGTTGTAAAAATTCAATTGAATATTTCGGTGAAGAGTCGCGAAATGCTCTGGCAGACTTGAATTCCTCAAAGATGGCGCTGTTTCGTGTTGTACTGGTATGGGCTTGTGCCTATGTAATTTGCGGTGCTTGCCAGAGAACTATCAGACCAGACGTCTTCCTGTGACTCTATGCTCTTGAGAATTGCCAAGTTTCTTGAAATTCGACGCTTCTGCCGTCCTCGTTGGGAGCGTCGCTTTCGCATGGATTCGAATTAAACTCCAGTGCGGCGCGAAGTGCCTTTCACAATAATCCTGGTATTCGCGTGACTCGAATTAATACATTCTGCCATTATTAGTATGAAATATAGAAAATGGACGGATATCATGACAATTTTACACAAGTTCGTACATACATACAAATTCACAGTACTCGTAGGAACACTGCAGCACTATCCATAGAGACAATAACAGTCGCCAACCAAGGCTTTACGTAATCCCATAAAAGTGAATGGATTCATGAAATTGATGCATGCATAGGTACGTCACTGGATAACAGTAAACGTGTTTTGAAAGTACAATATTTTTCTGAAATTCAAGATTATATAATCTTAAAATATTTTATAATCCTGTTATACCTCTCCAATGAAACAACAGTGTCCCCTTGCGTACCGAATTATTGCATAATAATTTTATTTATTTAACCCATCAATGTAGACGAACATTGAAATGGCCTTTGCTACTCGCGAATACAAATACTTCCACGGATCCAAGTAATTCACGTTTTAATAAGTGACTCCGGTCAATTGCCAGGCTCAAGCCTTAATACACATTTTGATTAACCTACGTCATTCCCAACGTAAACCCACAGCCTTCTATATCCATGAAACGAATTCGAATATTGTACGCACTCCGTACGACTGGTTCGATGTAAGCAGACAAAATAAACACTTCAGCCAGCAATGAACGCTGCTGACTCTCTGTAAAGTCATCAAGAGTGCAACGGGCTGTTTAGCGAGGAATCGTGTATTCGGGTCCGAAGTCCGGCGATAGTGCAATTCCTAAACAATGCACCAAACGGGTAGGCCGACCGGTTGGCCGGGCAGGCTGCTTGAAATATCTCCAGGAAAAGATAAAACTACCGGTTCTATATTTAGATGGTCTTCGACAGCGGTTCTCACGTGACTCGGTGCCATCCGGCGATACCGATCCACCTTGACGTGACCCTTGTACTCAGCAGACCAGGTTCACCAACGAGGATGGGACCTCAGCGACCAATAGGACTAATTATCATTGTTCACTGTGTGTCACGTGTTAAAAATTTTGAAGCAGGCATATGAGAACTGCTTTGATGCTCTGTATGTATACGGCTTATGCCATTTTCATGAAACGATAGTGTCAATGAATTTGACAGTGACGGGAACCGGTATCGAATCAGTGGAGAATCGACCAGAACCGAACCCCGGTATTTTCATTGAGTCGAACAAAGGGACTGAACCGACAGGAAGGGTCTGAAATGGCCCGTGGCCAAGTGGCGAACACGTGTCGCTATTTCTGCACTGTAAATAAATCCTAGTACGCTCATCCGCGGGTACACGGTGTCATTCGTTGCCAAGATTTGGCCGTGAACTAGAGGACTCGGACGGACCGAAACTGGAACGAATGCGTGTATCGCGAGGGAACGGTGGAACACGAGGACCGGCACGTAGGAACAGTGAAACTCATACGGACGAGGCTTGTGGCACTGTACAAAAGAAAAAGTTCCTATTTCTATTATCGGCGTCCACGCTCTCTGCTAAATGCAGCTACCACATGCAGTTGCTATATCGGGCGCGAACATAAGTATTCTCTATTAATAGGGTGGAACGGTACACAAAGTAATAGTAGGTGTATACGCTTTTAGTAGTTTCGTTTAGATGCAAATATAATGATTGCTTAGGCTTTTAATTTGTATGAGTTTTATCAAATTTTTTATATAGTATTACGATATTGGGAGATAACATTTTTTCATTATATAATGGGCATGGTAATTGAATCATAGTCCAGGGTTTCTATGGTCCCCAGAGAATATCTAACTGATCGCGACTGCGATTACTTGCTAGTTGAGTATCTAATCCACGAGGATTTCGAATTATCAAATTTTGAATTATCGGTTCTAGGATATTATTGAGTTCTTAGTTGAAACGAAACCTTGGACATTTTGTGATGTTTCCCATTGTCATTGACAGTAATTTCGTTGCTTGTTACTGAATCGATCATATCTGCTGTTTAGACCATGAAAACCTTTTTTTTTCATCATTAGCCAAATTTTAGATAAAAATCGAAGATTTTTACATTCTAATTTCTTTTAGGTGCGATAAGACGATTTTTTTGGGAACTTTTATCATTGCAACGGATTACGTCACAGACCGCATATACTTGGACGTAGTCAATGTTTTCGCAGAAAATGATGATTCTTACTGATTGGTTAAACGATTCTACGCAATGACATCATTCGGTCCGCAGGGAGCTGAGTCTGTGCTTTACGGTCGTCATCGTCTCAATCTCTAAGCGTAAACACTACTAGTGTAAAGAAACATGAACAAGAGCATATGCCCTTGCAAAAATAATACACAGCCAACCGGAAGTAGCCAAACCACATTGAACCGAATCATAGAAAAAAAAGAAGCGTATTCCAAATACCACAGTAAGGGGTGACTGGTGAAATCACGTGACTGCTTAAAAATTCTACGAAGACCCACCGTGACGAGCTCGTTTTCTCGTCGGCGGTATCAGAAGAGGAGTCAGGACGCAGGGGTTGGACGTCGCGAGGGTTGCTGGTAGTAAATAATCCAGGAAGACCCGCGTAGAGACGAAGTGGTCGGTATAAGAGAGTAACCAGAACCCACATGAAATTTCCATTACACTAGCCATAGGGGAGCCCACCATTTTCTCTGTCTTTCTCTCAGTCCCTTCAGTTCTCTTTGTGTTCTTTCTTTTGATTTTCCCTCATCTTTCTCTCTCTCTCATCCCTCCTATTCATCTATTCTCTCGCTCTCTCACTCTCGATACCTCTCTGCCTCTTCATCGTACTCCCCTCTATCTCCCTCTCTCTCTTTCTAACTCCTCAGCCATATAACGGCACTCCTGACAGCATTAGCTTCGTGGGTTTATTCATCCGCAGTGAGGACGAGGGCTGGAGTGAATCCATGATGCCAGGGCCAGCCAGACTCGGAGGACCCTGCCTGGCTGGGATCTAGTAACCAATGAGTCGAGCCAGTCGAGCAACCGGGCTCCTGTCTGTCTACCGGGCGTTACACCCTCGATTCACCCTCGTCTGCTCGTCCGTCCGTGTGGGACACGCGTGTCTTTACACGCATGCACCAGCAGCCCCCTCTTGCTCCGTCTGATGGTAAAACGCTCGGCCCATAACCTCCCTTAACCTGCACCCCGACCCTTACTCAGGGTTCAGCGATCCGGCTCGGAAACTTAGAAATATAAGCTGGTACGATCGATGTAATTTCCCATTAATATTTAAGCACTGGTATAAGCTTGTGCTTATTATTTTTTTTTCTTGATTAAAAATTTATTTTTAATCTTTAATCATCTATCATCAGCGACTCGTGGAAGCTTTCGAATTTTATTTAAACCTTTCTTTAGGGTGAAACTACTATAGGATGTAACTAGATATAGATTATTTATTACAGATAGATTTCCGGTTTAGGTTGCGCATGGGGATAACAAATTTTTTCTTACCTTCCTTTGTTTTTTATCAAGACTACAATTAAATTCAGACTGTCTGTTTTAAATTTGTATAATAAAACGGGGGTGTCTTGCTCCATAGGGGTAATACAGGTATAATATTGTTACTATGCAGGGTCTGATTGTCTACGTTGAATTGCGATAGAAAACTTAAGGTGTCTGTGAATGCACACGAATTTTGTAGCGCGTCACGTTTTCTTAGGTTAGGTTGCCCGATGACGTCAGTAATGTCGGCTACTCGAGTGCACGTGGCGCTGTCACTTAATTTTAGACGATGCTCGTTCATTCAAACGCTATTCGAGTGTTTTCGTACGCTGTCGATTTCGTGTTGTAATTTTCTACTGAATTTTATTGAATGTCATTTAAAACCCATTTGACTACCGCTACGAATTGCACGGCTGCATTCTGTAGAACGAAATTCTTCGATATCCTTGGAACTCGCTACGCTCAGACTATCCCGAATGACGTGTTCGTCGATGAGTAACTCTCGATTTGTGTCTGCGTAAGAAAATACGTTATTATTTGTCGTACGAGGCGCCATTCATAATCACGTGCGTCGATGGTTCTCATTTTTTTTTTTCATCTTTGCACTGTTCACCGTTATTTTTGTATGAACCGGATTGGAAAAGTATGGTTGGCAATGGATCTTGATTTTTTTTTTTTAATATTATATCTTCTTGTACACGCGTGACAGATATTTTTTTTTGGCTGTTCCAATACAATGGGCACCAATGAAATTAACGTTCAATCAGGTTACACGCGAATTAACCTGCAACGTAATCGTCCTCTCTTACCAAAGTCTCGCTGGTCTCGACCCTGCAACCATATACGCAGTTTGCTTTCATCCAGCGAGTCAAGGCCGGCACTAAAGCTTACCATTTATGATCACCCTTCGGCTGAGTAATAAGTTTTATTCTCTGAGGTCGCGGAATACCCTCGGAAACTGATTCTTATCGTCTATCGTCGCGACAGTGAAGAATTAATGGTATTTTAGCTTCGTCCATTGAATTCACGGTATGGTGGATTAAATATTTTCACGGTATCCGTATCTGTATTTATATATATTTATATTATAATGATAAAATAGATACACGTTTTTTTTTTTATATATTTAACAAAAGGACTGCTAGCAATTATTTTTTCGAAATTCCATTCAATCTTGTCATACGGACATACAGCTGCGATCGTCAAGTGACAAAGTTCTCATTTCTAACCTCAATTAACCTGATAACTACGGTCACTTAATGGTCCAATAATAATAATATAATTACCGAATTGAGACCAGCTGACGAAGGCACTTGAGAGATACTTGAAAATTGAGACATACGTATATACTGTATGTAATATCTATTTTTTTAAGTATTTAAACTGACTGTACGTATAATTTAAATAATTAAGGACACTCTGATTACTCGGTTTTATTATAGAGACTTTCTCTTGAGGCTATTAAAAACGAAAGTTTTATAACGTCCAACGAGACTATCTGTGAGAGATATTAAAACCAATTAACGATTAGCTAGTTCAACGTATCACCTAAGTATTATAATTAGTACCAATCGACGTAACAGTATAGTGTTTACTAATATTTTTTTTGTACTTTTCAAAAAAAACTTTGACTCAACGATATCGCAATATTAACGAGTTTTCTAAGTAAGATTACAGCTTTTTTATCATAAAATTGGATAATCATAATTCCCATTGTTTTTCTAAGTCGTCGGTAGGACCTTCTTCGTATTTTGTTTCTTTTCCTACAATTGTCATAAATTCAAATTTATGGTATTTCCCGCGCTTCTGATCTTAGTAGGCACTTGTTGACTTGGTTATTAATTCATTCATTTCTCGCATTCATAACCGTCGTGCATGGTCGAAGCTCTACCATTTGTTTACGGCTGTGCCGATTCCGTCGTGCGTTGCCCCCGTTCTTTTCTACGTGTATAATACCACCCGTCGTACCAGTAACTTGATACGTGCCTGGAAGTGTATTCCATCCTAGTCGCTTATTAAACGATGCGTGCGCGTCGTACGCACTTTTCGCCACGGCCAAGAAGAAGAAGCTTGTAATTAACCTCGTATTAGCATAAAGCGAGTATACGATCGATAATGAGGACTCTCGTCGATTATAGGGATATATATATATATCTCACCATCTATAGGGGTATACCAATCATCCATCTCGATATGAAAATTATACTTAAACTTCTTAATTTTATACTTGATCGCCCTTAGGTTGGCACACCCTTCTTCGCCCAGCCATAAAATCGTACAGTAGATTCTAATAAAAAACATATAAATAAAAAAAGTCTAGAAAATACAATTATTTTTGGAACAAAAAATTACGTATTATTTTTTCTATCGTAAGATCGATTTTCAATATTTTTTATGTAAAATTTTCAAAATTATTTCTCGTGAAATTCCACAATTTTAACAGACATCCTGTACGACCGTCTGCGTATTCCGGTTCAGGAGTTTCCGTCTAATTTATCAATACCGTCAGCGATTCAAGGGCTGTCTGAACGCAACCCTCCGTTTCATTTGTACTTGTCGGCGTCGGGACGGCATAGAACCCTTCGACGCTCAAGCATAAATGCCGAGAGTTCGTTACGTTAAAACAGTTTTAATACGACTGTAAATATATTGACGTGTTCCTTTGATAGCAAGCTTCTCTCTCTCTCTATCTCTCTCTGATTACGAGGGAGAACATTTTTAGGTTCGACATCACCTTCCTTTAGGGATCCAACGAGCTGCTGAGTATAACAAGGTTTCAATTAATGCTCGCTCGCCAAGGATAATTGATACGGTAATTTAATTGGCACATGAAGAAGGGCTGGTCTTTACACGATAAGAGTTACGTTCCCTGTATTATTTATTGCCCTCCAAGACGTAGCCTGCGGGCGATAGGGGTTACTTCAATGCGGATATTTTATCCCTGACTTTCTATTCAGCTTCGCGCAACCCGTCCACCATTTACAAGTACACCGTTTCCATATCCATCTCACTCTCACTCGTGGTATAATCCTACAGTGTACATAATTGCTGTTCACTATGATCTGCGACTCTTTCTCTCTCTCTCTGTCTAACCTACAGTGTTCCTCGTACCATCTGTATGTATATACCCATCATTCGCTATTGTACGTAACTCCACCTAGTATAGAAACCAAGCTGCACCTATATGCAGACCACTTGTGCAGGGAATCGACGTAGGTAACTGCTATGCTTCCGATAGGCGACGCAGGAAGTGGCCAGTGGCGCGAAATGCATTGTGATTCAAAATTGCATTTATCGATATATCAAAGACTGTAGGATACCGCGTGACAACATTGTATATTGCGAAATTTTGCTATTTTGATTACTCTATAGTACGTTCCAACGTATAATCGTATACGTGTATGATTATAAACTTGAATACGTATTATTTTTAAGCGTGAAGAAGTTAAGTATGCCAGGGGGTTGTATTGGGTTTTTTTTGTAGTGATTTTAGTAAAACTTTTTTTTTTGATTGAAATCTGTTGTCCAAATTCGGATGTAATTATTTGAGTGCAAATCTTAAGTACTGGGGAGGGACTGATACGGTTTCTTTATCCCGAGGGCATCTACGAGGCTGTTTCGGAATTGGCCGTGAAACTGGGTGTGGTGAACTCTGCAGTACGCGATAGTACGGTCGTTACTGTATGGTGTGTTGTATACGTGCACGCAAAATCGATTGTCGCTGCATTGAAAACAAAGCTCGAGATAGGAGGAAACAGCATGGGTGCGGCTGCTGATTCTTGGGGTCAATTTTGAGAATAGTTAATCACTATTGTTACAGTACATTGTTCTGGTTCGTCTGTCACGTGGTTTTGACTGTCGTGATTATACAATAGTTGGTCGTTTTTTTTTTCCTGAATCTTTTACTTTGCTCTGATGCATCATCTTGACATTCGCAATGCAAACTGCAATGAATCTTTGACTTCCTGGTTCATGGTTGCCCTTATCTTTCTTTTCTTTTCCTTATCTCCCAGCTTCGAGATATCGATTGTTACCTACGTCAGTTACGTGGGCCAGGGAGAAAATGTAAGGGTGCAGCAACGGTCGTAGAATTTGATGCACCGTGCTGCAGAATGCACTACGGCGTTGACGTAATAATTTTTTTATTTATACAAGATATAGGAATAACCAATTAAATTTTTAGGTTATCGTCACTTACTTTGTTATTGTAAACTTTGGAAAAATTTTATTTTACACGTATTTTGCGCAGTACTCGCATCCAAATTTGGTGCATCTTTTTTTTTCAAGCTCGAATTAATAGCCATAAAAATTAATGCATTCTTCAAATGTACTGATAACAGCTTCGAGCTGCCCTTATGTGCGTTATCACGAAGACCCTACGAGAGCGTTTCTCACGGTTAAAGAAGTCTGAGTTATTCACTTAACGTAAGGTGCATAAATTTGAAAAAAAAAAAATGGCAGGGTCACTTTCGTGGAAGTCATCGAAAAATTACTAAGTGAGTTTTACGAGTAGCAGGCGGATCGGCATTATGCACGGGCACGTTTCTTTCGTCGAAGGTTTTGTCGTCGCTGCAGTCTGTATTTCAAGGTCCGATACGGCACGAGAACGACGACAAACGCGAGTGAGAATTTATGACGAACGTTGTATAGAAAAACTCGGTGCAATCGATTTTCATTGTTTCCGAGGGAAAGTCTGTGATTACGTTTGACTCCAAAGATCCGCACGATATCCTGCGCGTCACGATTGGCCGTGCAATTTTATTCCTTCTCTCAACCTCGGTATAGCCAACCAGTTCGCTGCGCTTTCTTCGATCACTCCACATACACTGCATACGTGTATATATCCTGTAGTTCACGGACCGCTGTGCTGCGAACCAGCCTTAAAGAGAAAGACGCTTATCGCAATGGTGTTTGATCAGAGTACGGTTGCGGTCTGTAACGTTATCTAGGGCAAACACGAGTCAAGGTATTTCTTAGATTGCGTCAGAAATTCCCCACCTGATTCAGCCGAGCATTTAATTCGTGATGAATGACAATTTAATTTATTGATTTTCAATCGATAATTTACAATTTCAAAAATTTATTATCTTACTGCCACAACCATAGTTATATCTAAGCACATAGGGGAACGTCAAATCAAATACGCTTTTTTTGCTTCCTCGAGAAAATTTTAAGGTTAATTGTGTAACGTTAATCGTCAATAGATAAGACATCAGTCAAAGTCACTGTACAGAAACCAGTGTACCTCTGGAGGAACTTTTATGTTTTTTTTTATATTTTAATGATTTTTATGCTTCGCCGTCATAGCGTGTTATCGATTCTTACTTTATCATTGACTCAGGCAATTGGCAGCTACTCCGTTACCCTTAGTCTCTTATTTCGCTCGCTAAGTGCATCATGGGAAATCTAATAGAGCGTCAGACGCTCGACACATTTTTCGTTGAGTTATAGATGGCCTAAGCTTGGTTTCACTATAGGCCTAAAATCCGTGAAATATTTTTCTTTCGTTTACCCTTCATCCCCTTTTGCTATTCTTTTAGTCTTATATCGATCAACAGTTGCGTCATATACATACCAAAAAGACGACTAAACTTGCCCAACGCGTAAACCTCGAGTCTTTTATACTTTTAACGAATTTTATTAATCATAAATTTCTTTTATCTTGAATAGCGCGAAACTCACGTGCGTGGGTTGAATATCTCTCGAGTCAATTAAAAATAATTAATTAGATACCTTATAGAGATCAATTCGTTCCACGTGATTTACCCACGCTTGATTCCCGCAGTTTCTCTGTACGACTATATTATTAATGTACACGTGCGAATCTTCATTTGACAATGTATCGTAAACTTTATGAAAAAGCCAGTTTCACCGACTTTGTACTTAAGGATCGTTACCGATCGGAGTCATTTTTTATAAACGCTATTGGTAGCGCACAAGCTTTGACTGTTTCAGTGAATCATCTAGGTTAGCCATTGTGGAATGACGTCACGCGCCCGCGACTTCCGCATCCGCTAGTCTATTATTATTATTTGCACACTGTGCATACCGAAGTAGGAAAGTCATATCGTAATTTTTTATCAAATTATTATTTTTTTTCTAAATTAACACTTGTCGATCTATTCACATACCGATCTTCGAAATTGAACTATTCGTTGGTCCAGATGGCTCCGTACAGTTTTTTCGAAAATTCCTATTTCCTAATAAACTTCCTAAACGTTATTTTCCCGCAAAAATCAGTGTCTCAATCAGCGACATCTCGAACACGTGTGAAGTTGGTAACGCGACAAAGTAATCATTCCGGGGGGAAAAAAAAAGAACTTCGTTCGCGTCATTTTTCAAAAGATGACATCAGCCGGATGAATTCATGACGAGGTCATCGCGAACAATGCATAAGCAAACGCATGAAGACATTTAATAATTTACCATGCGCTTACTTTTTCCTGAATTTATTCTTACCGCGACACCAGCCTGTCGATCTCCATGTATATCGATTTTCTAAATCCAGCTGTCACAGTCGCCGAAGCCATCGCCAGCGTCATTGCACTCTTTACTCCGCCGGCACGAGAATTAATGACGATGACGCCGACTTATACCACAAACGGTGTGGGCGGCGCCAAGCACATTTCACCGGCGACATTCCGATCTCTCGGCTGATCTCAAGGAAAAAGAGAACGAAAGAAAATAAAAAAAAAGAGCAAGAAAGATGATCTCCATACCTACACACACACGTACTGCTACCGATACCAATACTCAGTTATCAGTTGCAGTGGCTCGGTGTCATCGAAATGAAATATTCTTCGTCCTCTATCTATATCGATCTGTACAATATTTTTTTTTCCCGCCGCCATTGTCACTGTTGTTACAACATACTCGTTAGCAGACAATACGTAAGAGGAGAAGAAGAAAAAAAAAAGAATAATATTGACCAACGACGCCTCTTTCGGTTCGCCCTTATCCGAATTGATTTCTGCGATAGATTTTATAACGCGCGCGTATAACGATGGCCAATCGATCAATGATAAATATAACGATCATTTGCTATTGAAATCGTCAAATTCTAATGATACGATAACAGTCACCCAAGGTATACATTAGATTCTGTTGTACCTCGCGGACGATCCGACAACCTTGTATGTACTGACAATGAACGATTTAATACGACGTGACGTCATGCGTTAGATTGAATAGCAAGGAGGTAATAGAATAATTTTCTAATTTATATCACCCTATCGAATTATACAATTAACATTGGATCCCCTTGAGCTATTATAAGTGCACCAGACATCTGTCGCGAGTTCGTTACTCGTAAGTTTGTCATTCCTTTTATCACATAGGGTTTCCAATAGGGAGTAACCGTCTCGTCTAGTTTCATGTTCCTTCTGTTATAGCGGAACGATATTGGGGAATTGGCGGGAAATTCGAAACTCGTCCGTTAATCGAATTACTTCAGGGACGTTCAACCTTGTCTCTTCCGAAGGAAATGTTTATTCAGCTATACAGTTTTTCTCGTCCGTGTCAGGAGCCGTTTGGATTATACGTTAATTCATGGACAATGATTCATTCCTTGACTGGGACCGTCGAGAGACGCACGAGACCAATCCTAACAATGAAATCATCGTGTTGATGCTTTTGTACGTTTTTTTAAAGAAAAGGAACAAAATCATCGACCCAGTCAAACGTAAACAGTGACAACGTACTCAGTGTCTTATGTTGCTTGTACTTACATACTTTATGGACGAGATTAAAATTTAATGGACACCCGTAAAATCTCGGTTTAGAAATGATCTTGATGAACCTAATCGCTGCAGCAGGTTATGTTTTGCATCGTCTTCTGTCACTAATCAATTATGTCTTGTTATTTACTGTCTTTTTCTTTCTTTTTTTTTACAGGCTTCAATGGATTTGCCGCCGGACAAGGCAAAGCTCTTGAAGCAATATGACAATGAGAAAAAATGGGACATCATTTGCGATCAAGTGAGTATAGTCACTGTGTATAATTTAGATGATATATTATCGTTAGCGTATGTCTTTAACGCGCAGCAAGCAAGTCCTCTCGAGCAAATTGAATAAACCGACCGAGAGTAATAAGAAAATACACGTGTCTCTCTTCTGTAATCCCATGATTATAGTTCCGTGTACTAGTTCATTGCAAGAACAGGGGGCGCTACGTAGTGCAGTGTGACAACTCAATAGCAGTGTGTGCTGATAACTTTATTAATCTAGACGGTTTATGGCATTCCACGCGTAAGGCGTAAATATATGCAAGAGTCCGTATATAGATATAGTGGATGTATTAAAACGTATGGGCCGATGCACAGGATGCCCCTTCGTTACGATCTTTCCTCTTTCTTTTCTTTGTTTTCATTTTTTTTTTCTCATACGTCAATTCACCCAAGCATCGTAATCCTACGGCGCAGTTGCTTTCCGCGATTAATTTTGAACTTTGAAATGCGCGCGAAATTCAAAATAAAGAAAATATTATGCGATAGAGAAAAACTATCTTAATCGTTATGGCTGCGCATGAGTGGTTTTACACAGTGGAAATGACGAAGACTGCGGGCTGCAATGGTAAAGGCTGTCTCGAGTGGGAATTACAGTCGGGGTTGTCGGTCGTTCTAGACTGGAGTAAAATTGTATTTGATGCCTGCGGGTTAAAGGGGCCGAAGCTTGTATTTAACGCAGTGGAAATGTTAGGGAGGCGTTGAATTTCAATGGATGCCGTAAAATTTCTGTGCTTTTGATGTTTTTCAGGAAATCTTATAATCATATTAACGAAATGTCTGCTTAAAATTTTGTTCTGTGATCTTTTCATGAGGTCGCATGATTTTTTTTATATGAGTAATATTTAATTACAATTATAATTTATTCATATCAATTTTTGATAATAGATTTTCTTTATAATTTTTAATTGACTCTTCTACGTGTAAAGTAGAATCTAATAATTGTGCGTATTAAGAAGGCGACCGAACTTCTTATTACTGAACTCTTTAACGATTATGGTATGGTTACTCAACAGTTGCACTTGTGAGTGCGGCTTTTTGTCGCCAATGGAAACGTAGCTTCTGACTCACTACGGTCAACGAGTTCGTCCTAAATCTCTTGGTAACCGAATCCGATGACTGGAACGTATTGCGGTGACGTTGCGGTGTGATAAACTCGTAAATATATAACTATATGCATATATTTTCTTTATATCCACGTTGTACGAAATGAAGTAACGCAAAAAAATGTTGCGATACAAATTAAACATTAATATAACCCATATTAGAATTGACAAAAAACGTAAATTTGTTACAATAAAAAAAATACTAAGAATCATTGCCAAGTTCAAAATTAAATATTAAAGACAACGGTTTATTTATTTTTAAAAATCTATCTGACCAGACCACCGGCCGTAGTTCCCCCTGTTATAATTCATTCCCTTTTCAATTCCACAATGCAATCTCCCATCTCTTTGAGTTCCATTGAAAAAATTAACACCAAGTAGGTACATATATGTAGGCAGGTAGTCAAACCCACGACTCTCGTAAGAATCGTGGGTGTCGCTCCCTACGTCTCCTCGGTAACGTATATCGAAGATGCACGACGCTAGTTACGAGAGAGGCGTAGGCAAAGAAACGTGTCTGCATCCAAGTGGAATATTTCGAAGGAAAAGGCACGCGTCACCTACCTCTCTATATACAGCATACAGCAAGAGGAACAGAATGGGTCGGGATGATCAGCTCCTTTCTTTTATTTCCTTCTCTTTACAAGGCAACACTTTCCCTTCACTTTACTCCCTTCCCTGACTCGCGGCAGTCACGAGTCCAAAGTCTCGGAGGCCTGAATCTTCCTGAACGCTAGAGAATTACTATCGGTTTAACTGCCTTCGAGTTGCCGCGCGCGAGTCCAGTCATTTTGTCTTTAGCTACTACGCGACTCAGTATTCATACTGCATTCGACTCTTCCGATGCACAGCTCTCTTCCTGGCGCCTGCAGAAATTGAATTAATTATAATACCGAGATTTCGACTTGAAAATACATTTCTCTTTTTTAATATTAAGCACGTTTAAAAAAATATTGGACGTTGTTTTGACTTGTTTTGAACGAAACCGTACACTGCTATACGTCGACGCCGTTTCATTTCACGCTTCTCGTGTTTGATTGAACTTGATTATTAAATAGTGACTGGTCTGACTGTTCTTCGAAATATATCACGATTAAATAGGATATTGTCTTGAAACCCTTTCGCAGCCTGTTAATTTAGTCGTTGTTAATGTCACAGCCATTATAATTGCGCCAGTGACGTTGCAAAGTCTGATATCCCGACACATTGTCCTTTCATTCTGAACGTTTTTGTATCAACAAATAATCACAGTGTATGTCTGACTTTTGATTCATTTTTTTTTTTGCTCTTTTGCCTCTTCGTGGCATATCTGTCAGTGTGAAAAATAAAGATACGCAAGTCACGAGACAACGCGACGACACAAAATAGAATTCATATCGTTCCTATAATTATTGGAGCTCCCGTTTCATACGAGCCACCCTGTATAGCATGTGGGTAACACGAGACGGATGTAATGCAAGCCGTGCCATTATACGATACAAGACAACGGGCCGCAAAAAATACCCAGCATCCCTCGCGTCTATAACTGCTTCTCGGTTCTTCGAACTGACGTAAGCCCGACAGTCGTGAGGGCTGGAGGATTCATTTGGTTTCGTCCTTTGCTCAATTTATACATATATAGTATACACGGCCAGAGATTTATCTAGCGATCTGTGGTATATTATTATCCTTGTAGAACCGGAAGCCGCCATTCTGCTCGGCCGGGTTGAGCGTTAACGAAAATTTTCATTTCACGCCGTCGTGTCGCTGATTCAAGCAAGACGCAAAGCAGTATACCGGATGATACGTTTAATCTGACAGATCCTTCCTTCGAGTCGAGGATATCCTGTTTTGAGTTTGACCGACGTGAAATAAGCGCGGGATTTTTAAATTTGAAAAAAAAAACTTTCCCGACCCACCGTATACACGTAACGATTTTCGAATACGTTTCTTCAAATACAAAGGAAACATTTGTATCCTTGGAATATGATCTTTGGATGCTATCCTCGTGTCGTATAATTAGTCACAGATTTAGAAACGCTCCTCTTTCCGAGAATTAATTCATGTAGAAATTACGATACCGTTCGTATGACGCAGATCTCGGAAAGGGACTAGTACGCCCATATGCGTGGCTTTACCGAAATTAGCTACCGGGCACGACGCACGCACTTGTGTTT
>JARQSV010000113.1:425410-444682 GCA_030142285.1 Calameuta idolon
TCGGAAAGGGACTAGTACGCCCATATGCGTGGCTTTACCGAAATTAGCTACCGGGCACGACGCACGCACTTGTGTTTGATAACAGTTTCTCGGAGTGTATATGTATATATAGACCATGAAGGAGCTCATACGTTATGCAGACAGAGCACACGTGGAAGATTATGTTTTAATTATTAAGCCAGCGTCGAATGATAAATAAATTATTGAATTCTGTATGTACTTCTTTTTTCGTGCGATTATGATTATCTTATTCATTACCTTTTTCAGGAAAGGGTACAAGCCAAGGATCCACCGTCTCACTATTTGACCAAATTACGAACGTACCTGGATCCCAAAGCATCGCGAAGCCATCGAGTACGTATTACGTTTTTAACGTCTAGTTAGGCGTGAAATAGCAGGAAATCCTTGGCACTGTTTCTCATACAGTTTGCATATCGATGGAATAAATTTTACTTCAATATCGATAGAACTTGTCGTATCCATTTGCTAAAATTATTCAATTTACATATCAATCTGTCGATGACACGAGATTCAATAATTCTTAATGTAGCTACGATAGTCCGTACGAATTTTTTTTATATATTTTATGTTTTTTTTCACCAAGTATATTTCAAGACGGATACTAATCATTACACAGTCGTATCGTTTCCTCGCATTCTTCCAGAAACGGAAAATGGTCGGAGAATCCACGTCGACGCAAGTCCTTCGAGATTTGGAGATATCCTTACGAACGAATCACATAGAGTAAGTAAAGTTCGTGAATTTACGTAGAAAGGAAGAAAATTTTTTTCGACGAATCATTTAAGTCGTGTAATAAATTATATAGGTAGTGGCGATTGTCATTTGATTATTCAAATACTCAAGTAGTCAAGTACCCCAGTTACTATTTATTGAGGTAATGATCCCTAAGTGAAACAATTAACAATTTGCACATTGCCCGGTACATTGTCCCCTACGATTGCTCTTCAACTGTCATCTAGAAACAAAATATTCTCTCGTGTCTCCGTACAAGTGAAAAATTTGTTTTGTTCGATGACTTATATACATTAAAATCCAGTTGTCGTACAAGTATTTTGCATTTAAATTGTACGTAATAAAGACTAATTATTTCAGTCGACTCGTTGAAATTAATAAAAAAAAAATTTTATTCCAGATGGGTCAGAGAATTCCTGGACGAGGAGAATCAAGGATTAGACGCATTGATAGACTATCTCAGCTTCAGGTTACTTATGATGCGACACGAGCAACGTCTCCTGGAATCCAGAACGGATTCCGACGAGAGGCTGCAAATAAGTAAGTAGTCCTTGAGTAATACTTATCAGTGGAATGACGGGAGTAATTAAAAGATAATAAAAAAATCTAATTATTTCCTCGTATTTCTAGGTGGAATCAGCGACAGTTCTCCCCTTAACAATGGTTGTCTGCGACCACCTCTTCACGAGCTGAAGGACAGTCCTGGTGTGAAGCGACGATCGAGACACGTAGCTCGTCTCAATATGGGAGAAGCAAAGGACGACATACACGTTTGTATACTTTGCATGCGCGCCATTATGAATAACAAGGTAAGATAAATAAAATATTTCTTTAATTCATCTTTGAGAATTTTTTTCTTTACGCTCATAGAAAGATAAGATTCGCCTTTTACCAAGGATTTTTAACATTGACTCTTTTTTTTTTCATTACAGTATGGATTCAATATGGTCATACAACATCGGGAGGCAATAAATTGCATAGCTCTGAGCTTGATACACAAGAGTTTAAGGTGAGACTATTTATTAAGGATTTGTGACAGATGTATTATATGCTATCTGATGAGATATTTGCTAGTCAGTGAACCAGTTATAGTATTATTGTTATTCTGATGCTATTTTTTTCTTTTTCTTTTTTTTATAGAACAAAGGCTTTGGTCTTAGAACTTCTCGCTGCGATTTGCCTAGTGAAAGGTGGACACGAAATCATTCTGTCGGCGTTTGACAACTTTAAAGAAGTTTGCTCAGAGAGAAGGAGATTCACTACTCTGATGGAATATTTCACGCAATACGACAATTTTCATATTGAGTTCATGGTAGCGTGTATGCAGTTCGTAAATATCGTTGTTCACTCGGTCGAGGATATGAACTTTAGGGTGCACTTGCAATATGAGTTCACGAAGCTTGGGCTCGATGAGTATTTAGAAAAGCTAAGGCATACCGAGAGTGAGGATTTGCAGGTGCGTGATAGACGATCGTTTCATTAATCTTGTAGATGGACGTACACTTCTTTCATGTGATATCTTCCTTTCAGGTACAAATCTCAGCTTACCTAGATAACGTATTCGACGTTGCTGCTCTGATGGAGGACAGCGAAACGAAGACTGCTGCTTTAGAAAAAGTAACCGAATTGGAAGACGAACTTGGACATGTAAGATCTGTTAAGAGGCCATTAGAATATGATTAGTAATATCCCGCGTACGTGGTCAACATAGAAAACCATTAATTTCAATGGCAGGCCAACGACAGGATGGCAGAACTGGAAAGAGAATCGTTAGCCAAGTTAGCGGAATTGGAGACTGAACTGGGCGCTATAAAGGTAGAGTACGTAGACGCCCTGGAAGCTCGTAAGATGGTAGAGGAAGAGCTTGCGGCCTTGAAGAGACAAAGGCAGGATTCCGCAAGGAGGCAAAGTGTCCTTGAGAACAAAATTATCGAGCTGGAAACACTCACTGGAACGCTTACAAAGGGTTCCTCAGGTATGGTTATAGTATTATTTCAGCGGGTGACAATTCTCTGAAATGGTTCCTCTTACATCTGACAGTCATGAATTGTTCCGCTTTCACAAATGGAATTACAAATTTGCAGCTGCTAGTCTACGAAACGAGTCTAAATCGTCAATGCCAACTGAAGATAATGTTACGTCAACGACAATGACGTGTGCGCCCTCATCGCCTGTAGTTGAAATCCCTGCGCCTGCCCCGGTACCGCCGCCACCACCTCCACCGCCTTGTCCACCACCGCCACCCATGACACCTCTTTCTCCTAAAGATCATAGAGTTCCACCTCCTGCGCCTATACCACCTCCGCCTGCTGGAATGATGCAAGCACCTGATGGCGCTATGACTATCAAACGAAAGGTACACTTCTTCCTGGATGCTTCTTAATGAAGGATTAATTATTTAATCAGTGATAATTGGAAGCTTGAATTTTTTCCGATAGGTACAAACTAAGTATAAGCTTCCTACACTCAATTGGATTGCTTTGAAGCCTAATCAAGTACGTGGAACGATATTCAACGAATTGGATGACGACCGTCTTCATAGTTACATCGACTTCTCTGATTTTGAGGAGAGATTTAAGATTGGTTTGGGCGGACACGTAACCAACGGCAACAGTGAGATGGATGGTCTACAAAGTTTCCCCAGTAAACGTTTCAAAAAACCTGAAAACGTATCGCTTTTGGAACATAACAGGTTACGAAATATCGGTAAGTCTTATTGGATTTTTATTATTTCATTTATCAAAATAATAAACGAGTTTTAGAATATGTATATATTTTTATGTCTAGCTATATCTAGAAGAAAAATCGAAAAGCCGGTAGAACAGGTGATAATGGCTGTAAATGGACTCGACCTGAAAGTCCTGTCACTCGAGAATGTGGAATTATTGCAACGCATGGTGCCTACGGATCAGGAAGTAAGTCAGTCGACAGGTTTCCTTAACGTAATGGCATGACTTTTTGTTCCATGTAAAAAAAGAAGCATCCTTTTACGCTCGTATTTTTCCTTTTTTTTTTTTAAGACCAAGGCGTACCGCGAATATATCATCGAAAAGAAAAACGTCAACTTATTAACAGAGGAGGACAAGTTTTTACTTCAGCTTGGAAAGGTGGAGAGAATCTCAACGAAATTATCAATAATGAATTACATTGGAAACTTTTTCGACAATCTTCATCTCATCACTCCTCAAATTCATGCCGTGATATCCGCATCAAGTTCTGTGAAGAGTTCAAAAAAATTACGTGCCGTATTGGAGATAATACTCGCCTTTGGCAATTATCTTAATAGCAGCAAAAGGGGACCTGCCTATGGTTTCAAGTTGCAGAGTTTGGATACGTTACTAGACACAAAGTCAACTGACAAGAGGATGTGTTTATTGCATTATATCGTTGCAACCATAAGGCTCAAGTTTCCAGAGCTCATTAATTTCGAGTCGGAATTGATGTACATCGACAAAGCCGCCACTGGTATACTAAGATATTAATTTTTATTATTTTTCAATCTTTATAATAATACCTCAAGTTGTATCCACTATATAATATCGTTACGATTTTTAATATTACTTGTAGTTTCCATCGAGAATATAACGTCAGATGTTCACGAGCTCGAGAAGGGTATGGATTTGGTCCGCAAGGAGTACGAACTTCGCGGCAAAGAGAAGCACAACACGGTGCTGCGTGACTTTCTGAATAATTCTGAAGAGAAATTACGTCGATTAAAATCCGACGCCCGCACCGCCAACGAAGCGTTCCGAGAGTGTGTTGAATTCTTTGGCGAGAGTCCCAGGCAGGCTGACGCGAACACCTTCTTCTCTCTGCTTGTCAGATTCGCAAGAGCGTTTAAGGTGAGAGACACTATTGAAATTAAAAATTTTTATCTTGTACCTCGTGACAGTATTACGTTATGGCAGAATAAAAAAAATAAATGATTTTTTTCTAAATTCTTTTCTCTCTTTCATTATTAAAGGCAGCGGATCAGGAAAACGAACAACGACGAAGGCTAGAAGCTGCCGCGGCAGAAGCTCTTAACACATCCGAAGAAGTTGTCAAACGAAATAAATTGAATCAAAAGAAGCAACAGGTAGGTGATACAACCTTTTTTTTTATTTTTATATTCGTTGTCTTATGCTGCCCATTATATCAAGAATATGTATTTTTATTTGAGGGAGACGACAAATGATTTTCTATAATGGCACTCTTTCGTGCGGCATGCTCTGCTTTATTAACTATGTCCTTCACTGTGCTGTGAATTTGTTACTTCTCTCTGTTTTATCCTTTTCTTATGCAAAATTGCGTTATTCCCATTACGAAACGACAAAAAGTCGTTGGAGTAACTTGGTTATTTAATGAGTGTGTTTGAAATATTACTGTACCTAGACGTTACGGTTACTGCAGAAAATAGTACTGGTATATTATCTTTACGTTGCAACTGTTTTCACTTTATACTTTTATTTGTATTCATAAATTCTTTTTTTTTTTTTTTAGAAACTAAAGTTCATGCTGTGCATCTAACACTGATAAATCTTAACAGTTTGCATGATTTTTTTGCGGACTATAACGTTACTAGAAAATATATATAAGAGGCAATATTTAATTAATCACAAGCACGATTGTCCTTATATTTTTTGTTGATTTTTATTCTTAACACTAACATATGACGTGCTGTGTTTTGTTGCGTCATAATTATTAATTGATTACACCA
Organism: Calameuta idolon; assembly: GCA_030142285.1. Classification (NCBI taxonomy): domain Eukaryota; kingdom Metazoa; phylum Arthropoda; class Insecta; order Hymenoptera; family Cephidae; genus Calameuta; species Calameuta idolon. Next base: position 430,863 of record JARQSV010000113.1, read on the forward strand.
CGGAAGCTGCTTTCTATTTCTCTCCCAACATCAATGCTTCGATCGTGTGCTAATTCTACATCTGTCTTTTCGCTCTTGACTGTATGTATCCTACCTTTGTTCTCTTCCGTATTAATTTTATGCATTAAACTGCAAGGACATTTCAAGTTTCTTTTTTAATTACATTAATACGTCAATGTAACAAATTAATAATGTGCACAAGATCACACATATACACAATCGATACGAGCAACCAATTTCCTTTTGTCTTGCCCAGTGAAACTCGTTAATTCAAAAAAAAAACAGAGAAAGACGTACACGAGATTCTTAAGACAGAAAAATAAATTTCTTTTATAAAAAATACAATCTGTAACCGAACTATCATATTTTGTATTGTCTAGGAAATTTCATTTTCTTGGCTTTTGAAAATTATTTTTTACGTTTGCTTCATCTCATGCGGTTGTCATGGAAACTACTGAAAACCACACGGCATACTAAGATCGAAAATCGTATTATTTATTACTGGGATATAACCGTACTCAATTGGATGGAAAATAGAAATCGTAAATAACAGTTCTTAATTCAATCACCCGTAACTGTTGCATGCTTCTTCTAATGACGCTGACATATAACAAGTTTACATATGTATATACATGTGTACCCGTGTATATGTAAGAACCTATTACCATAATATCACACAAATCCATAAATCATACAAATAATTTTGTAATATCCTCCGTTGCATCCAATACTGCTGTCTCAATTTTCTCAATAAACCACGAAAGGGGTAAATAACAATCTGCCATTTCTAAGCTCAAACCTTGAAAAATTATCAGCTCGGTCAGTCGCTCTTGGCGAAAGAAATTTTTAGAAAAAAAAAAACCAAACGGAGAGACATATTCTCGAAGATAAGATTTTCGTAATTTTTTGATGCGATCGAGAATTTTTCAAAAAAAAAAATTGATTTAATCGTTGCATGTTGTGATTAAGCATGATTATTTACGAGGGTTTGTCAAATTTTTCCTGCTAATTATAATGATCTTAACGAGTGTCGTTTTAGTAGTTTCATTTAAAAAAAAAATCTAAATACGTGTCCTGACGAAACGTATTTTTCTCTTATTTGTTACATATTTATTTGGATTTAAAGTCACCGAAATTTTGCTGTAACTCGAACAAGAGTCTGTTACACCGGCATCTTAATGAACTGGAGCTCAGAACATAACAATATAGAAAACCATTCGCCACATGTAAGTCAGTCCTTACTCACTTCCTCCTATTCGACACTTTTATACTATTTATACTATTATTAACTATATACTGTATTGCACTCATATGCACACATAATTTATACATATATATATATATATATTGCCTACGTCACAATAGGGTTCAGCTTATCACCAGAAATACCAGCAAGATTCAGCTTCTTCGTCGAACAGTTAATTATATTGCTTACACAGATATATACCATCTCCTGACGTACATACACGTCATCCTCTTGTCAGAGTTATGCGCACAGATTAACATTGCACTTTGCATCTTTCATGCTCCTGCCTCATGGATAAATCGAATGTCTCTTGTTCTATCACGTTCGTTTAATAATCACTGTTATTCTGTCGTATCCGCACCTGACTCGGCCACTTTCATGTTTTCCATATACTGCATTACACGTAAACAAGATATCCAATGCAATTGTCTGGTTAAGTGTCACGTTTATGTGTTCAATTAATTTGACCGGTTTAACGTTGTATACTTATTGTATTATACAATATGCTGCACAGGTTCAATGAGGTCTTGGAATATTTTCTTTGTTATTTAAATAAGGGATTACGCTGTTGAAAATACTTGTATATTTATTTATTTTACATCCCAGGGTATATGGCTGTTCTTGTTTGCTAATTTAAAATCAGACAAAGGTGATATCAATGAGTACAAATTGCAATGGCATGCTGTCGCTTGCATCGATGTTGATTGAGAGAAAATATTTATTGAGATTGAATAAGGACTTTAGAAAATTCATAATCACTTCTGGAAGGTTGTCGACAAAGATATGTGGGAATAATTATTAAATTTGTAGAATCTTGAAAAGTCAATTTAATTATTTGCAAGGTCTACGCAAATTAATTGATGTTACCTGTTAGCAAAGTTTTACTGGGCCTTAGGTAAAATTAATCGCTTTATTATTTGTCTGACGTATTGTTGAATCGTCAATGCCCATCTGGCATAATATTTATTATATCGTGCTATAAATAATTCGAAAACTGTAATTAAATGGTAGCTTACCAGGTGTTAGTGGAATTGAGGCTTTTAGTGTGATAACTCAAGCTCGCTTATATTAATGTCTTTCTTTTGAACAACAGGACGCTGTGATAAACGAGCTCAAGAATAAAACGAGACTGGTACAGGAGAAGAAGCTCCTGCAACAGGATGAGGTGTATAATGGTGCCCTGGAGGACATTCTCTTGGGTCTGAGATCTGAACCTTACAGAAGAGCAGACGCTGTAAGACGAAGCCAACGTCGACGTATCGATAATCATCGATTATCGCGCACAGCTGAAGAACTTGAACTGTAGTGCGTCTTAGTACGTTTCTTAACGTACGTTTCAACTTTGAGACTAAGATTTTTGATCTGAATCTATTGATTCTGATTGATTGTAAACTTGACTATGAACTTTGGAGCTGCTTGAATGTTCCTTTGTTCGAAATTAGAATTTTGAAATGGTATAAGCAGAGGGCGATATTGTTTTGTCGTCTGAAAAACGGAATGGGTGCTAAAAGTGCTAGGATGACAGAATCTAAACTAGTTTATTTCATCTTGCTTTGTTTAGACTCTGAACTAGTTTAGAATCTTGTTTTTATTTGCGTATCTTTATCAGAAATTGTTTATAGAACTTTTTTTTACACCTAGGTGATAAGTGTCTTAGAAACACTGATGATTAGGTCAAGTTTAATTGGAGCATTAATCTTTGACAGGTGTATACGGAATTGACTGTTAGTTTTTGTACCTCACAAAAAAACCAATAGGGATATACTTATTTAATTGTGACGTAATGTGACTACTTTCTTGTACATCTATTACAATTGAAGATTTCAGATCAGAGGCACTGCTGAAAATTATATTGATTTGTATAAAAGGTACATTGCTTATAGATAATAACACTTTTGATAAGAAATATTGTAATAAGTAATTTTGAAAGATGTTAATCAAAGTTTTAATAATTCTATTTGTAATTGACCATTGCTAACTGAAAGTTTGTCTTTTCTGCCTGTTCTCTTATATATTTTCAGTTGATAAATTTCATTGACACACGAGAAAGAAAATTAGAAAAATTTATTGAATTTCAAAAATAAAGAAACTACTAAATATTAACTCTGAATGCAAATCTGAAATCAATGTAATATTTGCAATTGTGAATCTCTTGTTTTTAATAACGCTCAGTATTAACATTCCATGTCAGTTGTATTAAAAAACTGAAAACCATATTCAGAGCAGATCTGCTGTAATAATAATTTGGATATTTGAACTACTAAATCAATTTATGATATATACAAGTTATTCAACAATATTATGACATCTAATAACACGTTCACAATGTCGCATTACTCACCGTTAGCTGCACGTAAAACACCATGTACATTTAACTTGGTCAGTTTAGTGGTACATAGAAAAACTGTTGTATACATTTTAAAAGTATTATTTTCAATCTAATACCCAGCCATACCCGCCGTGAAATGGTCTTTCTCTTTCTTCTCGAGAAAAAGAAAACAAATACTTTGCTGATCACATTCCATCCATGACCTCAAATTGTATGCCAATTAATATTTTAAAAAGCTCGAGGATGATTAAACTTAATTAAATCATCACATGTAACCAAACAGTTCTACGTCAAAGCAAAAGAAGTATACACATATCGATGACACTTTAATTTATTTAAAAAAGTGTCAATGATTAATTATACAAAAATTCTACGCAGCACTAAGCAATACTGCCATGACAAAGCAAAAAATTTTTCACAAATGATATATTTACATTTCCAAGCAAATTAAAAATTTGGATCAAAATCTCTATATTCTCTATTCCCTGCGATTTTCTTCCTCTTGTATATATACAATTCTGTATAATTACCATAACATTTGCATCTACATTTCAATATATTATATGGAAGCAAATGTTTCTGGTTGGCCATACGCATTGCGAATAATTTTCGCACATGTCACAGTTCCCTTGCAAACAGGTACAATTTCACGTGAGTCAATAATGAGACTTATGAAAAGTTTTCACACTCTGAATATTTTATCGCTTTGTTACACACGTAACACAAAAATTCGGATTGCGCAATACGTAACAATAGACAAATTTCACGAAAATTTTATGTAAGGCAATATCAGCTTAGCTTGATATATAAGTTTTGTACTGTCAAAGCCAAACTGTGTATCTCCTCAGTAAAATGTATTTTGTAATATTTTTGACCAGAGTAGAATAAGATACTAAAATTGACTACACAAGTTTACAAACACAAAAGAGTAACTACAGCGCTTAAAAACATTTTAAGGAATTTTGCCGCCAAGTCAAAAATGTCCTTACATCATTACGCGTAAATATAATATGCATGTATGTACAGTACCGTGCAGTGATCTAGTAAGACTTAGTCCTTGAACTTGGTATACCTTAAAATATATAAATTTTATTGCTATTATTGCACGGCACTGTAGAAGAATAATTTGCAAATTTCTGCAAAATTCATTGTGCACCGGCTGCCTATTCTGAAGGACCATTGTATATCCTTGAATTATTTGCAAAATGAAGAAGAATGATGAACGTTTTTACTTTTGTATCACTTTGATATTATATAATATTAATCGAATAAGAGTCTAGTGTAAATATTATTGTAATATATAAGAGAGTTAAGGAAACTATAAAATAATATAATTTACCATACTTACCGGTTATAAATAATTTGCCAATGTGATGTTTAGATAAAATAAATGAGATATTAGCTATACACGTTATAAAAATGCATTACCTAGTAATATTGACTATTGCAAATTTATTATAAACGACATATATACGATATGAAGATTCTCAAGTTTAGGGATAATGTTAAAAAAAAATACCTATTTTTCGCAAAACCTGTAAATAATGTGCATTTCGATATATAAGTTATAAAGAAAAGGCATAGCGATAACTATCAGTTCTGTATAAAGACAAAATGTCCTAAGCAGTACTTCGATCTGATGCCACCAATAAATGCAATACAAAGAAGCATCCTTGGATTATATTTATTAAAACCAAACGTCATTAATCAATGAATATTGAACAAGGTATTATTAATTCCTCAAATTAAAAAAAAATTCTCTTGCTCCATACTTGAAATAAAACCCAATCTCTATAAGATTTTATTTATTGTTTATGTGGACGTCCTACATCATTACAATAATTCATGTAAAATATATTTATATACAAATATACAATATACAAAAGGCACAATATATCTACATACTTCAGTTCATATACAATAAAATGCAAATAAAATAACAAAATATAATTCTCATATACAGAAAGCTCTCGACGATAGGCAGGACAGCCGCATTACAAGCTACACGATTATCAATAAAAATTGCTTACAAGATATTAAAGGGAACATTTACAATATAATGGATATCGTATTGCAAATATTTACCACGATTAATGGATAGCCCAATGGACGTATTTGTAATAGTCAGAAAGTCTGTTCTACCTATCGTTATGGGTATAACTGTACACGAAATACGAACTTTCCGGACGGACATGAAATATAAAAACTGGTGTCTTATAAAAAAGTTCTCTCATTTCCGTACAATAGAAAAAGTGAACTAGCCAAATCACCAGTACAAATAAAAAAGGAAACTTCCTCTTTATCTAATAGAATGACTAACTTAAATCCCCATTTACATGTCCACTCCAAATATTCTGTCCTTCGTTGTAAGTATATTGATTACTTGAATAATAAGTATAATCATATTAATATATTGCTGTACGTTGTGTCGAAGCTTGTAGGTGTGCGATTAGAAGATATTGATTAACGTCGTTCTCCAAAAATCAATTGCAGGGCTGATGATTAATTGCGTGTGCTTTTACAAGCGATATCCCGTGTACTCTTGTTGCAACAATGAATAAATTGGCACCTCGTATACCGATATCTATCAATTGCAATGTACGTACTTAAAAAAAGCTCTTTAATAAAGTACAGCTTATCGTATAGCTTTCACACAAGATAACTCATTAACAAAGATACTTCTATTGCGTTTCTATCACCATTTTCAATTAATTATACAATCCGTTTCACTTTCGTAATGCTTAAAATCGAAGTAACGCTGTAAAATCGGCGAAAGTTTAATGACGCTTGTGTTTTTACAAAATATTAAAAAAAAAAATAGATTAAACCATACGTTTCGTAAATTTCAAAATATATTCATATCTAATTATCACTCGTCACTGAGAATCAAAATTTGCACTGGATTAAACGCGAAATTCTAGTGAAAAATTGTCAAACGTCATTGTGTCATGGATCCAAGTTACAGTGAAATAATCTTGCATAAGATTTCCAAAAAGATTCGCAAAAACTTTCCATTCTTCGTTACTAAGAAGTGATAATAATTTCACAAGTAACCACCCTACACTTTGGTACGTTCCAAATTCAAATAAAGAGAAAAAGAAGAAACTGTGTACGTGGATAAAAAAATGATTACACCTACGATCTTACATGACACTTTTAATCGAGCAGAGAACTTTCATAATATTGCGACTTATTTTGCTCGTAATGCGTATCGACATACGGATACGTTGCTATAATATCCAAGAATAAATTGTAAATTATTCTTAGGCCTTAAATTAGTAATATCGACCACGAAAGATATGTTTCTCATAATCAAGAATACGTATAGAGAATAAAGACAGGTGATGATCATGCTAATCTAATAAGGCACGAAGAGCTTGCGCGAATATAAAAAATATCGCGATATCTCGTGCTTTCGAATAAATTATTTATCGACTATTGTGAATGTTCTCTGCCGATGATATACAACATATTTACAATTTAATAACAATGGGTCCTGTCTCTTCGCAGGTAAATTTTTAAATAATAACCGTTTTATATCGAATGTACGTACTGCTCCAAAATATCTTTTACAAAAGAAAATCGAAAAATCATTACTCATACTCGATTACGATTGGCGTGATTTGTCCACATTATGATACACTTAAGAAGCTTATAGTTATGCATATATGCGTATTAGATGTCGCACTGAGTTCGCAAGATTCTTTTTACATAAGTCAAAGATAGTGAAAAGTGTGAGGAAGTCGAGTACATCGTTAAAAAAAAAAGAGATAGAGCAGTTATCAGGATGATAAAGTGAGTAGGAAGACATAGGAATATAAAAGTAGAGAAGATGAGAGAAAAGATTTTATCGTATGCACGATTTGCTCGTAACAGTATAATAATAGAAGTGTTAACTAAATTGGGCCAGATTAGCTCCATAGGAATGTAAACAATTATCAATTTAAACAAATACAACAACTGAAACGATCGCAGTTCGAATAGCGCGGTAGAGAAGCATGAAAATCGTTTTTGATTATTGAAAATGTAAGGTTACACCGATTGTCTTGGGACTGTACAGTTTTTGTGAATTTCCATAAAACAAAAAAACAATGATTGCCTTCGCTGTCAGTGATACAGAACAACGAAGTGATTCTTCTTCTTCGCATATGACTGACAGAAATTTGTATCCAAATTTACTGCATCGAAGAAGCAATATTATATAGTGCGTCAGTGAGAATTATATCGTCAGCTTATTTTTTGATGTATTACAATACATAATAATAAATTTTGTACATATTTAAAAAATCCTTGCAATGTATGCATAATGCTCAATATGCAGAAATATTGTTTATCAAAATTGTTTCTATGAAATATTATTAATTTGTCTAAACTATTGATACTACCGCTTTTTTCTTTTTTCATATAAATTACCATCAAACTAGTGCCTTTCGGAAAATGAAACAAAATATGAATTAACTGCGACGTGGAATTTCCTATGATTATTCTTCGTAAGAGAAAGCGTGTATGTGCATTTAACTTGTATCGTCGAACAAGAATCGTTTTGCCAAACAACTATGTATTTGTATTCTCGTACGATTATAATAGAAGAAACCAAAATTATCGTGTCCATCGAAGAGCACGCTCCCGATAAATTCGCTAATATTGATCACCACGTAGGAAAACAAAGATCGCTCTCAGAAATGAACAATTTTACGGTGAAAAAAAAAACGATTCATTTGAAACTTCTTTCTAAGTGTCCGATCACATATTTAATTACTAATTAAGAGACAACCACAAGGTTGGGTCCTCAGGTTGTATCTAAGAGCGATTATACCAGCTCTGTCGCCATGCCGGTTGCGAAGTATTACAATATACAATGATCACAGTTCGATTCGCGTTTCCACAATAAGATGAAGAAAGCAGCGAATCACGTTGGCAGTAATATGTTAAGATTGGACCGTTTATAATTACAATTGTAATGAGGCTACGACGACAGACTCTGATCTCACGCGCAATTGGATGCATACTTTCTTTTAATGAATTTTCGAAATAAATATAAAACCAAAGAGAAAAAGAGAACAATGGCTATCATCACGGAGAATGAAAAATTTTACGGTAATTACAAAAAACTCATTAGCGACAGCAATTACAAGTGATCTTGTGCACAACAATTTGAACACAAACTGGTTAGTTTCATTTGGTTTGTATGGCATGGATCTAGTATTTGGTTTCCTTGTTACTTATTATATTCGATGTTAATGATGATAATTAGCCTTAAGTAAGAAATAAATTACAATTACACTCGCACGAAATCTGGCTAGCCGACCAGCATTCTCTTTACGTATTCGCAATGTAAAAAAGCGTCGGATTAAAAAGATCTGTACAAAATATAATAATCAAAAGTTACAATAATCTGCAATGAATCATTGCCCTATATAAATATATAAATCCATTATCAATGAAATTATCGACTACGTAGAAAATACAAGTCGTCTATGTACACGATATCATAATTATTAATAGCCTAGACAGACCTCTCGGACCGACAGTTTGTCATATATATGTTTATCAAAAAGGGGATGGAAGAATATCTTATGGCGTGTATAAACTTAAAAATTCCCAATCATTACTTATATATTCGGCCATATTTAATTCGGCTCTCACGCTAAACTCGTCATCGTCGTCACGCTAATTCATTGAATCCTCCAGTCATCGAATGATCTTATAAAAGCATCAGCGACTCGAGATTACGATGAAGTATAGTGTCTTTTACAGCACTGAACACGACCTTCATATTCTCGGTGTCCACTGCTGTTGTGAAGTGATAGAAGAGTTGCTTCTTCTTGTCCCTCTTCACGGACACAAACATATTCAAAATGAAGTTTTGCACGTCCTTCATGGAATGTGAGTCGCCAGTGAATTGCGGGAAGTAGTAGCGCACGTTAGTATCCGCCGATCTAACTTTCTTATCGAGTAAATCGATTTTATTTAGAAAGAGGATAATCGACACGCCGCCGAATATCGTGTTGTTTACGATTGTGTCAAATATATTTCTCGACTCTTCCAGTCTGTTGGTCCGCCTAAAATAACGAAACGAGCCACGTGGATACGAATGATTTAAAAGAAAGAAGAAGAGATTTATTAATGAAAACGTAGACCTTTGTTTTTGTAAATCCTTCACGAGGTTTTGTGTTATGCTATTCTCTCATTACCTTTATTACACTACTTAATCAATCTTAGCAATGAAAATGTTTTCCGATGCAAATGTGAGACTCAAATAATAAGTGTTTGACCGTCCAACAATTGCTTTTAGAATTTAGCAGCGTATAGCTATAATAACTTACCTGTCTTCTAGTAGGACTTGGTCAAATTCCGATGACGAGACAAGGAAAAGTATCGAAGTGACGCAATCAAAACACTGATACCATTTCTGCCTTTGTGATCTCTGTCCGCCGACATCCACAAATAGAAACGAGAGGTTGTTGATCGGGATCGAGAACTCGGATATACCTTTTGTGGCTTTTCTGCAGTGCAATATGTCTTGATTCGTAGGCATGTAGTCCTGCAAATGAAAACGCACATGGCATATATGTGGCATTGAGTATATACTTCTGTAAAGTGACTATTGACTACTCTATCTAGAGCTTCATTGAATCTAATCACTCGTTGTAAGAATAATGGCAGAGTTGAATCTTTGTCAGCAGAGCTTTGATAAATTTGTAATTACAATCTTACCACTCTGGCGATCCTGTCAAGGCTGTCCAGGAAGTATTGCACTGAGTCACACTGAAAATAAAATAAATGCAGTTAAGCGTTACTATAAGCAGACGAAAGAGACGCGCATTGTGTTCGTATTTGGAGAAAGCAATGACGTTTCGTTATGCTTGAATAAAGGAAAGACGTGCGTTAATAATGCATGGGAGCCTTGATAATTATTGGATGATTATAACAATTTGTATGCCTTTGTTCAAAATTTTGGAGGATACATCAAATTACCTCGACATTTTTATGTTATGACATGAAAATAATTTTGCATCTAATACTTCTTATGAATATTGTCAAAGAGTCATTTCATTTGAAAAGCATATATACGTTCGTTATAATTTGATGGCAAAAGATTAACATTCTAGCTGACACGGTGCCAAATGTTGTACAAGTGTCGCAATCAAATTTTCCTGAAATTATATGAAACTATAATATTCCAGGAAATGCTGAAATTTAAACTGTAATGTATGACTCACAAGACCAAAACAGAAGCAAGTGTCATTATTGTATAATGACCATTTGTGAAGTTACATTACATAAAAGAATTATTTGGCTACTATTTCCACTCAAAATATAGTCCTATAGTTTTTAGCAAGTGTGGTATAGGAATAAACTGTGAGAGCTCCATGATGTTACATTATTTCCACAAATTTTATGAGTAAGATACAATAATATCATAATCTTATGTATGCAAATAAAGCTCAAATTAAATCTGATACGCAATCAAAACAGTACTCTTACCAACTGGAATTCTCTCCGCCTATCAAATGCTCTTTTGATGGAAGCATCTTTCCAAAGGCTTTGTAATGCTGGCACATAGTGCATGAATAGCCTGGCATCTAGGATCATAGTGTTCTCAAATTTGAGTAGTTGATACCCAATATCATAATTTTTAGGATTTTCCCATGCAATATTCAATTTGTCACGGGCGTCAACCAGCACCTTCATCCCTTTAATGATGTTCTGGTAAATTACATGCTGGTACTCCTTGATCAATTCAGGCTAAAAAAATTAAGGTAAAGATACTAGATTATATCAAACCCTTAAATTTTTATGTTTCATATTTTATGTTTTAAATTACTCCTCTGTCTTGTAATCATTGTAATGACATAGGTATAATATAACAAGAATATATTAGAACATTATAATTTATCATATTGACAATATTTATGAATTGACAATATTAAGGAATGATACAATCCACTTTCAAATATACATAAGTGTTGACATTTTATGAAAAAGTTTATACTGGTGAATGATGTAATACAAACAGTATGACCAAGAGCCCTATGATCATGAAAATCTGTATCGGTTCATATGAAACAACAGCAATTGACATGAAATAAATGTTGACACTAATCACTACATCGAATTGCTGCATTGTAAACAAAATAACTCAAGAAGACAGTGTTCAGTCTGTTATTCTTGTCTGCGCACTGTCCCAAGAGCACTGCGAACAAAGTTGAGCATCAAAGCAGAGACAAGGCCCAATGAAGAAAGGTAAAACCAAGACAGGCATATTCTAAAGAATCAAAGAACATTCCGAAGGAGTGAACAAAGTGTCCTACCTCAAATTTAATCCCATGGATAATTCGCATCTGTTTGAGGAACGTAGACTTGCCGCTTTCACCAGCCCCAAGTAGCAGGAGCTTTACCTGTCGACGAAATGTTTGGCGGTCCCTCTCGAGCATCCGATCAATTTCCTGGCTCTTATATCGTTGTTCAATTTCCTCGGGGCTAAACTTGAACCGCAGGCAACAAGTACACGACCACGTTAAGGACCCCGCCATCTTGCTACCCTGCCCTCCCGATCCGCCGCGTCAACCCTTTCTTCTTTCTTTCCTCTTCTCTGTCTCACTTTTAATGCCACTTCCTGCTACTTCCTCCCTCTTCCTTCCGGCTTGTTGTTCTTTTTACCCTGCTCCACTATTTTACTCCTGAACAATTGAACTAGCAACGCTCCAAACTGTGGGTTGCGGGCTCCACTCTCTTCTACGGAGTGCCGCTCCCGTGAGAATTCGTAGAGGGTCGAACAGGACTGATCAACGATTATTAATCCTTGATGTAGGCACTTACAACCTGTTTATAGATAGTGACGCAGAAAACGCTCGCTCTCTAAACCAGCACAGGTATATTAACTAATCAAAACCACTTTCCACTTACTGATAAAACATCTATCAGATTGGTCACTTTGCACGATCACAGGATCATCATTGTCATAATCACCATAACCGTCATTGTCATCATAGGGAAAGAACGAGGATGCGGTGGCGCGGTCGCAATTCTGACTGCTCGCGAATCAGCCTGCTTCCTTGCGAATTGGGCATGATTAAATAATCGTGATAATTAGAGACGACGGCGTACACACGTCACACCGTGCTGCTGCCCGGAGCCAGACGCCGACGCCGAACTCTCCCCGGTGTCCTACGCTGTTCGATCTACACGCAAGACTCTCGACGTCGGTTCCCTCTCGCCAGCGAAACTACATGATAAAGCCACGATGCAATTTCTACGACAGCGCAGCGAACTCGAAAATAATCTATCCCTACCACGGCATTGTTGTCAGTTGCACGCGCGCGCGCGGTCGCAGGCGGACACCAAATGTGTCTGCACAAAACCACTTTCATTCACTGATGCTTTTCTGTCGAACTTACACCTAAATCACGGACAGCCGACCGGATGCACACCTAATCGTTCTACCAATCATCGTTCCTTTTTCTTGGATCGACGTATCTCTAATGAACGCTAAGCATTCTAGGATTGATCGTTATGATAATTATGCGCCTTAGTGAACGGGACTGACATTCCTTCCGATACAACCCGGAATCAATTACTTTAGATCTCAGTGTCTATCATTTGTCCACTCTCGGGCACAAACTGACTTACTGCGAAACGGGACTTCGAATATTGGTGGATATCATGATTCTTTACGACGCGGAGATCCAATGGCACTCTTATAGTTTTCATTCTGATTGGTCTTGATGTATTTTATTTAACACAGAGTGGCCTATGGATTCCATCAAGATTTTATTCTTTGATACCATTTTCATAATAATAAGAGGACGTTTTCACTTTACCTGGCGGAAGAATTACATTCACTGTGAATTTTTTAGATGCATTTGTTTCCAGCTGTTTGTGGGTGCAGCGATAGCTGCAGGTAATACAATTGGTAAAGGTAACCTGTTTATTGGTTGCTAAAAAAAACCAGCTACCACTGCAGCCAATAGTATTCTCGCCTTCATCAGCTGATTTAGGGGGACGTTCCGAAATTCATCACAGGCAGTGTGCGACTATCGTTGCCTCGTTGCCACTGTTATATGTAGCAGAGATGAGCAGGGAGATGCACAACGCTACGATTTTAGGCGACAGAGATGAGCAGGGAGATGCACAACGCTACGATTTGAGGCGATACCAAAAACAAGGCGCTAAATCGTAGCGGCGAGTTCAGGAGTAGGATTTCGTGATCATCGCCTCCGTCGATAATGCATGATCCGTCGT
>JARQSV010000113.1:444782-500989 GCA_030142285.1 Calameuta idolon
CAAAGGAATAGAACAAGCAAGATAAGCACAATGAAAAGTTACAGAAAACAGAGTGAAGCGAAAAGACAGAAGGCAAAATTGAAAGAAAGAAGTTAAAAAGTTGCAAAGTAATGAATAGGGGGTATAAAAGTAGAGAATAAATAAAGGGAAGAGATAAATAAGAAAGTAAAGACCGAAAGATAAAGAGATAAGGAAGTAAAAAAGCAATAAGTATAAATAGAGAAGGTTGGAAGTGGATAAGAGAGGTTGATTCCAAGAGACCAGTATAGGAGACCGGCTCGAGGAAGAATGAGCGCTCCGGGTCCGGGCGCTCCCTTCGTCGGTCCTCGTCCCCCCACTCCCCGGCTCCGCCCACTGTTCGAGCCCTGCGCGACGAATTTGCGCGCCCACATTTTTGGACAACTTCCAGTACTTCTGAATATGCTTGGCCAAAATTTTCGATTTCTAGGTGTTAATATTTTACTTTATTGATTTAATTAATTATTTTAATCTTCCAAACACCTAATTTATTAATATTTCTATTTGAACCTAATTCATTTTCGTTATTTTACAATATCAATTCAATTTTTATCTACTCCGTATATTCTGCGAGATTGTGATTTATCCTCAATATTATATTTTGAATAAATTTTGAAAGTTATTCAAGATCCAATAGTATTTAACAGTATTTGGAAAGCTTTATTCAATATTTCTCTGCAACTAATTTTTTGATTCTTTTTCTCTCTTGCTTCTTCTTCTTATTCCTTTCTGGCTTTATGCCCTCTGGCTCTGGGAGCCAGCGATAAGTTGCGGAGAACCTCTGCCCGCCAAGCTACACGTTCATGATCACGTTCAGCTCGGCTACGACGGATCATGCATTATCGACGGAGGCGATGATCACGAAATCCTACTCCTGAACTCGCCGCTACGATTTAGCGCCATGTTTTTGGTATCGCCTAAAACCGTAGGGCTGTGTATTTCCTTGCTCATCTCTGTATGTATCTTCACTCAACATCATCTACTGTTAACTTTTGTACTGGAATGATAATTCAAGTTTTTGATTTTTTTTTCCTTTCGTATTTGCAAACATCAATGTGAGTCGATGTTATATACGTATCGGAAAGAGCCGTGTTGGTTCCAAGCGAATAACATTGAATTATGGTTTTGCTTTATATATTTCGTATTGTAAAACTTGAGGATTTGTAATTATACTTTACCTAAACTAAGAGCAGAATCGAGAATGGTTCAATCAAGTTGAATGTGAGATAAATAGGCTCTAGTGAATTCATTCGTTGGATTCAATTTGCATGTTTTAATATTTGTGATATTAATAAAGAGAAACTTAAAGTACAAGCAAAGATGGTTGTATGCAAATACTTTCAACAAGGCAGTTGCCGGTTTGGGCAATACTGCCGATTTGAACATATAAATAATTTTGGTAAGTCCTTAGTTTTTTTAACGAGTCGAGGTTATGTCTGTATTTTTTTAACGTTGACCTTTATTTGTAGGTGCTAACACTGCTGCTCGAGGAAAAACGCATCTAGATGGTAAAAGTATTGTGTAAGTTTCTATACACTCTAAGATTGATATTTACTATATTTTCAAGAAGTTTAAATGTTTTGTTTACATAGTTTATGTTATAGTTGAAAATCGTGTTATTATATTAACTTATATTAATAATTAGTTTAGGAGTAGCAGAGGAAGTACTTGCTGCCGAAAGGGGTGGACAATGGCTTCTTTCTTGTTTCGGCCCTTTCAAAGAGCAACCATCAATTGCTGGTATGGAAGATTTATCACCTGATGAAGTTCGATGGGAGATGTACCAAGCACAGCAGAATGGAACGGCTGACCAGATGGTTTGTAATACTTTTTTTTTTCAATTGACCTATCAAACTTCTATATATCATTACTTGTGTTATAATTTTATTTTATGATATTTTAGAAACTTCAATTTCAACAACTGTGTCAAGAAATGAAAGTTAAGCGAGATGCACTAAAGAATCCTACACCAGAAATTATATCTATGCTGGTTGGTATATTATTACATCATCAATCATAAGCACATTTTCCCTCATGTTCTTTCTCAATAATTATTATTCAAATATTTCTTTTCAGGAAAAAATACAAAAAGGTAATCAAAGTGGATTTGGTTCAGGAACAAATGCTGCTACTAAGCCAAGTAACTTCTCTTTTGCTACACCTCAGCTCAGTTTGGCTAACAACACAACGCCTACTGGAACAGCAACAACATCAAATCCATTTGGTAGTATATACAATTCTATCAATAACGTTCTAACGCCTCATCAATACTTTCTTGCAGGGTCTCAATTTGGAAATAATGCAAATCCGTTTGCAAACAGCTTTGCACCAGCAACAGCCAATCAAGGAACCTCCATTTTCGGCAGATCCGCAAATACAAACCCTGCCTTCAATGCGAAACCAACTTTTGGAAGCGCACCAGTATTTGGTAACACAACATTCGGAAAATTTACACCACAGAGTTCCGTATTTAGTGGAGTCGTCGTTACAAATTCAACTTCGCTATTTGGCCAAACGCAAGTCCAGCCAAATTCATTCTTAAGACCACAAAGTCAACCGTCAAATTCTAATGTGTTTGGCACAACAACCAGTTCCAATGTGTTCAGTGGAGCAACATCACCAGGTGGATCAATATTTGGTGGTGCAGCTCCAATACAAACCTCAACAACTTCTATGTTTGCTACAAAACCTGCCACGAGTTCAATCTTCGGTGGTTCCACGACCACCTTCGGTGCTGTACCTGCACCTGCAGCTTTTGGTTCTGCTCCTGTATTCGGTTCAACACCTACTTTCGCTAAACCCTTTTCTGCACCAGCACTGCCACCACCGACAACAACAAGTTCCATGTTTGGCGGATCACCAACCTTTGGAGCGACTCCCTTTGGAACAGCACAAGCATTCTCAACAGTCGGTGCTCCGACAACCAGTGCTCCGATATTTGCTAATGCCGCACCCTTTGGAACATTTTCCAAAGCTCCATCCTTTGCAAAGCCCAATACATTTGGAAATTTCGGAGTGAATTCAACCAATGCCCCTGATTCTGGAACGAACCTAGCTGCCTCTTTGCCAGCGAATTCGCCATTTCACCCAAATTCCACTCAGTCAATGAATCCCGTTGATTCGCCTTTTGCACCAGCCTATAATACATCCACGAGCAGTGTAGTTAATCCTTTCAGTCAAAGGACCCAGACAACTTCATCCCCATTTTCTCAAAATCCTTTTACTCCAGCATCCTCACAAAGTCCATTCTCGAAACCATTCTCTTCGCCTTCAGCTAGTGTAATAAATGATAGCGTTTATAGCGACGACAATCAGTTAACCGATGACGAGAAACGATTTTACATGGCTGAGCAATTTGAATTAGGAAAAATTCCTCTAAAGCCACCTACGAAAGATCTTAGATAACTTGGCTGTGTTATTTAACGTATAAGAGTTTACCACTTACGTCTTAAGCATATTCTACGAATGTATATAATGTACATAAAACAGACTTTCCAAGATAATAAAAACGTTTAGTTTCTTTCATTACAAAAAATGTACAATCGCTACCACCAAAAACCTTTGAGAAAATAAAAACTCTTAAATCATATCTCAATGATAAAGCGTCGAGGATCGACAAGGGTATAAAAAAAAGGTAAATGAAGTCCATTTAATGCGATTTTTAATGTAAGCATTATCTCCGTAATTAATCCGACATTAATCAATGGTAATAATCGTAGTGACAATCGTAGTTAATCCTGACGACAATACAATCAATCAATTCGTTCTTAAGTATCCTTTATCGTGTAAATCAACGGCGAATATATTCAGTGGTGTAATCAATTAATAATAGTTACAGAATTAATCATCAATTAAACGTAGTTTTTCCGTTAGCTACAGCCTCTCTACACCCTGCATGTACAATCTAAATAAGTCCTATATAATATATCTTAGAGAATCCTTAGCGCGTTTATATATCATCGTCCACCCGCCCGGCGGCCAATCCTGACCCTCGCTCCGACCCTGTCTATTCGTAACATAGAATAAAATACTATTAAAAGAAAATAGTAACAAAACACACTTAAGTTGCAGAAGACGTATATAATCTTAAGACACAAGAACTGCCAACCGGAAAGATCAATAGAAATTTCTGCAGTTATGAATGATTAAGAATTTCCAACAATAAAGTCAAAGAGAAAACTACAAGTACAATGGAAGATTTCATCACTTTTGATTAATAACGGTATGAAATTATTGGATACAACTGACATTTGAATTTCACAAAAACTAACCTCAAAGCGTTACTATCTACAATTATGTAGTAATAAGAAATCAATAGAAAGAGCAGAGTGACGCGGATGGACAGAGGTTTAACACTCACCTAGAATCGTACATGTAAATTCGCCTAGTAATAGAAAAATTCAAGCATCTATAAGCATAATTTGTCTAAATCACGTGAAAGGAAAAAAATAAAAGGGTATCGCTCTGTCAAACGAAAACCACCGTTGCACAATGGGTGCACGAATTGTCGATTAACAATAGTAATACAAATCGAAATAACGATAGAAATAATCGAACAGTAAGTATTTATCGATAAAGCTAAAACGATAGGAACACGTAGAAATCACCAGTAGAAAAAAAATAACATGAGAGGAATATATAAGCGACAGATTTGATTATAAGTAAGCGAAATAAATTAGTCGTTACAGAATTGGCCCGACAGAACGTCGAGAGTCGGCGAGAGGCAGAATATGGCCAATTTCTTTTCTTTTACAATTAAACTAGCCCTTTCCGCACATTATGAAAAATAATTGCGACTCTCTCGCGTTCCTCGCAATAATGTAAATCACTTGATTTTCTTTTAATCGTTCCTTTAAAATAGATACCACGAGCGATTCTATCGACATTGTTCCTTTCCGACTTCCCTCTCCTTCATAAATCCAAAACATTTCACAAATCTTTATTTTTCTTCAACGTTACGATTTCCTCGCCATTGGGTATCACGTAGTTCGCAGATCCACGCACCGGACGTCTTTAAAAATAACTTAGTAATGAATTAATTGATATCAAAATAATAATCGTCTGCACAATTAAGTACAGATCAAAAATAAAAGGACTTCCCTCTGCACAAAAATCTGCGATAGAAACGTACGAATAACGATATAAAATTCAACGAGGCATGAAAAAGTGTACATTTTTTTTTTTTTTTTTAATAAAACTAAAATTCTTCCATTCGCTGTACTACGGTAGAAAGTACTTTGCATTCTGTAAATATTACGCAACTGACGTCCGGCACGATACGAATGCTCGTCTTACGCCAAGATACAGTCAAAATAAGAGATATAGCATAGAGAAAAAAAAATAAAAGGAAAGTCAATGGCGACCGAGCGTTAAATTCATGGTAGATCAGCGCTTTGTGAAAGTTTTGCGTTTTATGTACATAGGGTAGGAAGAGATAGACGGTACATGGACAATAATTCACCATTAATAATTGCACTGTGTTATGCACCACGTAATATTAATTCTAGCCTGCCTCTCGTGATTAGCGAAAAAGTAAATTGCTCTGCCGACAATAACTGATTCTTGGAGGGAATTGCTGCTGAATTACTTTTATTCGTTATCTTATACTATCATCGCCATTTTCACTTTTCTTCACAACCAATCGTTTGAGTCTTTGCCGAACGAATTAGTCAAAGTATCGTAAAGCAAATAAATTCACGAGCAACCAGGTCCGAGCTACCGCAAGGTAATCGAAAGTGGAATGACTCTTGCCATGCAATCAGCATAATTTATAATACATTGATTATGAAATACCAGCTCCTCTTGAACGAAGGCAAATATACAAAAAAAAAATTTTTAAATGCAAAACTTGAAAAGGCGGGAGTCATTTCTCTCTAAGGAATATCAATGCGGAATGACTAATGTGCTCATTTGGAACGCTCGATTATTTAATTCTAATTGATGCTTCACTTTATTAAAATACCATAGTAGAAATTTTCTTTGGTAAGTCCACAGCCTGTCCAGGTCCCCACTGTGCCAATACAGTACGTACTAGTTAGAGCCTGGACAGACCCTCGATTTCCCATAACGGAATTTCCACTAGGGTGGTCTTCTTTATTCTGTATAGCTTTATTCCCCCTATGCGAGGATCAAGTGTCAGATTAGTGCAGTCAATCTGGCATCCATGCAGAAATGCACTGATAAGGTTAAGAGTCGCCAGAAATCCTTCAAGAAACGTGTAAAATATTGAATTTCTTTTTTTCGAAACGAGAGGCAAGGCAAAAACACAAGGAATCTTGTTGGGACTCGTGTAATGTATTTCTTTTTGGTTTTCTTGAATCCCAAAAGTCACTTGTCACTTATTACGGCAAGGAGGAGATAACGGAAAGAACAATTTGAAAAGTATAGGTACGCGAAATAGAAAACACCGAGAATTCGTGTCTCTAAACAGGATATACTTGCTTTTCTAGATTATCGCAAATAAGAAATATTTATATCGAGTTGTGTGTGCTGCCTCTGAAAATCGCGATAAAAAAAATACGCGACACAATGCGCCGGCAACTTTCGTCGCACCGGCTCGGACTAATTAATTAACTAATAAATCTAATTAGTCGACGAAGCAGCCAAGCTTATCTAAACGAGGCCAGGATGCACACTCCTTGTCTCTATTAGAAAGACAAGCAAGGAAAAAGTATGCGTCCCTCTTTCTGTCACCTCTCTGTACGTCACCCGTCGTCATAACCTTTATGTTTCGAAAAAGTCGACAGCCAATCAGAGAGACAGGTACGCGCCAGAAAGAGGAAGGGCGCGAAATGCGAATTGATTACAGGATTTTCAGCGTAAATCGCCGCGTAAAAAAATAAATTGACGCCACATCGGCGACAGATCGGCAGGTCCTTTTTCAAAATAATTTATTATTTATCACTTTTCATATTAAATAGATAATGCATCTCTTTCACGTATTCGCCTCCATTTGTTCATAATGGTGTTTACAAATGATTAATAATGCGTAGGAAATTTAATCAGACGGGGTTCGCCTCGGGGTAGAAAAAAACGAGGGCAAACAGAAATAAGAAAGAAAAAAAAAGGAGACGACAAAATCACTTCGAAAAGAAATTACGAGATATCTCAGTTACGTTGAAAAGCCTGTAAACGTTGAGTTATCTTTTTTGCTTTTTGTTTGCTTTTTTTTTTTCATCAATAATAATACAAAGGACTATCGCGCTTATAATATTCTACCGTGAGAGCCTCTGGCGTGTGTTGGATAGATATTCTATGATAAATAAATAAATCGGCTTAAATAGATGTTAATTAGTTAATCATGCTTCTTTTTAGTTCTCAGCAATCCTAGACAGCCAACCGGATCGGCTCGCGCGAGTTTCATTCGAGTTCTGGATAAAAACAATGCACGAGGAAAGGCTTGAAACACTTAAAGCTCGTTTAAGTGAGCCCTCCGCATGGAAAATAAAAAGGATCCCTTCACCCTTTTTCGTCCCTGCGGCCGATCCTTTTCGACGAATCCCTTCGACTCACAGGATTGGCAGTCCTGCGATTGTCCCGTCGAGTTTTGAGTGTTCAAATTTTTTTTTCACTTTTCCCCTACTCTCAGTTTGCTGCTACGATTTTTTTTTTCTTTGTTTCCTTCTTCCTTTTCCCTTCGTTCAATTTAATCTCTATTATCCACACTCCCTTCCGCATCCGCGACAACATTCAAACGTGATCTCAAGAACCCGCGAAAATCATGGATCGCGTCTTTAAATATTGGCAACTGGGGTCGCACCAGTGTCTTTTACATATTTTTTCAAGAATTATCAAGAGATTCAAATCGTTCTCTAGTTTCGTGCTTTAATTATTATTATCGCGAGATTGCTGCTCGCGAGGCTCGTTACAATTGCAAGCGATCGTTAAAAAAAAAAAAAAAAAAGAAAATCAACTATTTACAATTCGACGGGACACGCGTGGTATCGTCGTCATTGCGATCATCCTCATGCTCGTATATTGCGTATGTGATTATATCAAGGGTGGCGCAAAATTCACTACATCATGAACGCTTGACATTACGTTTTCACATTAACGTTTCTTACGTGGATTCAGATAAATAGAGGTTTTGCCAAAACCTTTTACTGAATCCAAGATTATTCTATCTGGTCGTGTACGACCGAAGCATTATTGAAAGAAATATAAAAAAGAAAATTCGAGACTAAGTATAGTTCCTATGGTATCACAAAATAAAGGCCGATCGCGACATGTTGACGTTGAAGATATTTGCCAGAGACACTGTGTACAAAATTCGTGAAAGTAAACGAGAACAGACGTTTGTTTTCGTTGCCTTTTCGTTCAACCGAAGAAAAAAGAACGATTGAACGTATGGAAAGTAATTTATGGAAAAAACAAACGCTATTTTTCGTGTACAATTTCGAAGAGGAAATAAAAGCTTTTATGTACGCTCGTTTTTATCGTAGAAAAAAGTATTATCATGCATATGACGTTTAAATAAATTCTTACAGTGTGTATAATGATCTAAAAACATAAGAGTGTCTCGATTTTCACGCCACCCTATATATATATATATAAGAGTACAATATACATACATATATATTAGCGCTGTAAGCTTTGCTGGTCGAAACGTAAGGACAAAACGAAACCGACGGTGCTCTCGTTGCGGATATACGCGACATATTTTACGTCTTACTAGAATATATATATAATATGTCGATATATTATAATTATATTATATTATGTACCCTTACTAAAAAATACCGTGGGACTTATGTGTACTGTTTGCAGATTAATTCCACGTCCTGAATTCTCTTCTCGTCGGCGCAGGTGATTTTTCGCTCGTTCTCTGTTAAACATCCATAAAAAAAGAAAAGAAAAGAAAAGAAAAGAAATACCATAAGAACATAATATCACTTTCGTATTATTGTATAACAATTTGCATGAATCCTTTGTTCCTCGATGCAATGCCAAAAGTGTAACTGTTTGAACTTCAATAAAGGGACGATGAATATTAAGACCTTTTATATTCACGAAAGTGAAAGAGAGCGTATTCAAGTCGAGTTTCTATGCGACAGTACCGTATGAAAATGTTTTAATTGATTTTCACATTGCACCGAGTATTCCTTGATTAGCACTTTCTTATAATTATTTATCCCACACTAGTTTGCTACGAAGAATTTCTTTCGAGTTCAGTTCTCGAATTAACACAGCTCAGGTAGTAAATGACGTAAGGAGTAGAATGAGTAAATTGAAGTTATTATTTACCTCGGTTTCCAGTTCGCACGATATTTGCTGCAGTGATGTGATGCTGGCCGGCTCTAATCGGCTTGGCGATCTGGGCACTGGGTCCACGACGTGCAAGGTTCTTCTGCCGCACGGCTTCCTTGATTCGATCGACTTCGTACTGGTAGCGTTTTCGATCTCTCATTGCACCTTCCTTAGCGTCCCTCAATGCCGTTTCCAAGGCCTTCACTCTCTCCATCGTCGCTCTGAGCCTCTTCTCTAATTTCGGTAACTCACAACGTAGGTCTGCATTGTCTCGTACCAGTTGCTTGTGTACCTATTGGTGAAAAATAACCGTATTTTTTAATGATTCGCGTAGTGCCGAGTTACTGAGCTTTCTCACCTTGAGTCTTTCAAAACGAGAAAGAAACGAAGTTTTTTTAAAAGACGTCGACACGGTCAGAAGGCAAGACGTAAATATGAGAACAAAAGCTGCAATGATAACTAACCTTCGTAAGCTGGTCTAGATTGTTCTCCAGGAATGAAATCTTCTGTTTCTGTGCCAGGGAACCACCATCATCCTCGTTGTCCTCGGCATTGACCGACTTCCTAATCCTGGCCTGAAGATCCTGAACGAATAGTTTTCGAAGATTGTGCAAAGTCTGCAGTTCCTTAGCGACTGTATCCTCCAGTCCCTTGAGATCCTTTCTGGCTTGTTCGCGGCGCTCGTTCATGAGGATCAGTTCCTGCAACTTAACAGACTTGTCGGCCTCCTCCTGCTTCAGACGTTCGTAGTCAGCCTGCATCTGCTGATGTGCCAGGGTAAATTTCTGGTTGAGATCTTTGAGCTCGCCAATCAGCTGCTGTTTCTCTGAAATTTCGTCTCTCAATGTCGCCACCTGAAATACAAATTACGTGTCCGGTATAGTAAGAAGCATCGCGTCGACATTCCACGTTACATCTGAATATAAATTGTAATTGAATATGTACTAACTTGCTTTTGATGGGCGTCGCGCAACTGATCCATTTGTTCTTCAAGTGCTAATCTCATCTTGGTAGCAGCTTCCTTTTCTTCAGCCTTTTCTTTATTGGTAACAGCTTGCACTTGTTCGGCAGCTTTCAGTTTGGCGCATTCTTCGTGCAGAGCATCTACATCTTCCTCGAGAGAACGTTTCCTAGCCTCTACCTCCTTCATGGACTCTGTCAAAGACTGCATGCGAGCTTCGTGTTGCGAGATCAGAAGGCGGCATTCGCCAAGTTCCTTCTCGTATTCTGATACCTAAATTAAACAAGAAGAATGATTATATTTATTTTAATATTAGATACTTACGCATTTAAATATTATTCTAACATACCTTCTTATTGCAATCGGCCTGGAAGGTCTCTAAACCCTGACAACGCTGCACCAAATTCTTCACCTCGGACTTCATCTTGCTGATGTATAAACGTGCCACAGTGAATTCTTCCTCAAGCTTGCCGTTGCTGTCTGGAGTGATCTGTACATCAAAATATTGATATTCTAAGAATATGAAAATATCTTTTAGTTCATAACAGTGCCATTGATCAGTATAGAAAAGCTGGTAATATATTTAAAGCACACGAACAAAATAATTTTTAAATTGATCATACCTTAATATTTTCTTCGCCACCAATCGCAACGCCAATCTCTCCCAGATCTTTGAGAAGATTCGCCAACATCTCAGCGATTCTTTTTCGCTGATGAGCAGACATATCCCTAAGTTGCTGAAGTTCGGATGCCGTGCTGTTCAGTGCAGCCTGCTTCGCCAGAAGCTCTTCCGAGAGAGCTTCATGCTCCTTGTTCTTGGTCTCCACCTGAAACGATTAAGATAATATGATAAAGTTTGGTTAAGGTCAAATCGATAGCCATACATATATTGTTAGATTTCACAAACAAATAGAAAAATATATTAAAAAATAATAATTTGCTGAAAATACTTTTGCACGATTAGTATTTGAAGCAAACCCATCAGATAGCACGTGGTGGATAATGTCAAGTCTGCTCTTGCTTTTGTTGATGTGGCTGAGAACTCATGCAAGCAGGTTATTGAACGTGAGAAAGAATTCACAATGAATGCATTTTCATCGAACGACTAAGATTTAAAGATGGAGAAACTAATGGTAATTCATAATCTGTCCCACGATTTCAGCAGGATACGTTAAGAGATACAGCTGTATATATATACATTTATTTTCATGGCGGTAATATATTGAATATGATATGCAAATTCCTGCTATTTTTTCATTTCTACCGGATTATTAGCCTTGGTTTGCTATAACTTTTCTCTATGTATTGAAATAGATTGTGCAAAAAAGATATGAATCGCTGAGGCACTCACTTCCGCCTGTGAGAAGAACGCAAGAGGAAGTGAATCGCCAGACCATGATTCTGGCAAAAATTGGATAGGAAGTTCCAAAGCCATGAAGGCTACGATAGGCGTAAGGATTTATGGTCGATAATCCCAATTTCAAAGAGCCTGAAATAACTGTGCGAGAGATTTGGCGGCGATAACAACGCCTGTATCTACAATGCGGTACAGAGATAATCATCGCACAACGTCTTAAAATTCTCCGATTCAAATCATATGCGAAAGAAGTTCGGTTCGCGGCTGTAGAAGCTGCCTGCAACCTTTAAAGAACGAAATAAAGGTCCAGTCATAATGTATCTAAAGAGGTGCTTCGACTATGGTCCAGGACCAAAACAAAGATCAATCACAGCAACCACAAAAGCACTTTTAAATAGTGTTTACCATGTTCTTGAAAAACACAATGATTCGGATGATCTTTGTAAAACCGAAAAAGATCCTCGCCGTAATCATAGAAGTTTGCCGAACGGAAATCTTTGACAGATCAGAAGCTTCGAACAGTTCTACATGCAATTTACTACTGTTTCCTTCGAAAAATTTGGACGCTCCACTCATAAATCATGTTCAGCTCACTCAAGACGAACTGTTGCACGAGAGAACTGGAAAGTCCAGTGACTTGTCAAAATCTGTGCTGTCGTCAAAAAGCGAAGAAGCAAAGTGTTCGATTGTCTCAGGAGAGAAAAGAAGATGTTTTCCTACCAGTCTGGCATGGGCTTGGATATTTAGATGGACGTTGCGGAAGACGAGATATCTTTCACCAAAGACAATCCTGTTGTTATCATCGACATTGTAACGACTGAGCCGCATTGGAATTGCAGTAAAATGTCGCAAACATAAGTTTTATCGGTTAATATTTTCTTGGAGCTTGTGGACCAAAGGTGCTCTTGATATGTTATTACGTAACATCGTATAAATGAATGCATCAAAAGTTATGCAATGTTTGCTTAACCTTAAAATCTCTACAGTAGTTTTCATAGGCATGTGTGTAACGTCGTAGATACGATACCACTCATATGTCAAGGCAAGATGAAGATGCAATAAATTAAAGTAATAGACGCAGCAGATTGACCTCTTTCGATTAAGCATAAAAAATATAGGATCAATTATCTAGCATAATTCTAACGTATTACATTAAATGGTTATTTCTACTAACAACCATTACAATGCACTGTGCAAACTCATCAAATGTATTTTCTACTGCATTGCAAGTATGCATAAGTATGTTGATAGAAAAAAAAATGATTTGCATACACATAAATATATGCAGTGGACTTAAATTTATAAAAGATGGGCGTGTTCCCATTCTTGCAAGGCCAATGAACCACACTTTAAATGGATATGATTCAACGCTTGCCATAAAAAATGTATCTAATGTACAATGTACTGTGTAACTGTTCCATCCGAGAACATCCTACACTTTTTGCATGACTCATACATTTTCATGACGCTTACAAAATACCAGTAAAATTTCGATCTGTCCTTACATGGTATAAATATATTGATTGTAAAGTTATTCAGCTATGGTGTATAAAGTTCAATAAATGATTGGTATTTGTTAAAGGACTGCGTAAACTTTTCAAAGAAATAAATATAAGCTGTTCGAAGAAGATACAATACCAAGAAAATATATCCGGTTGTACGTACCTCCTGCGATTTCTGATCGTAATTAACAGCCAGTTCCTCGAGCGCCTGCAGGACTTCCTTGACCTCCTCCTTAGCACTTTCGTTCTCCTGTTGGATGCGATTCATCTCTTGCTGAAGTTGCTCGTAATCCCGTCTGGCACATGCGATAAGCTCCTCCTGCTCCTCCATTTGCTCCTTTAGTTTCTCTACGTATTGCGAATGCTGGTTGATCTCCTCGTCCTTGTCGTCCAGTTCCTGATAGAGACGCTCTCGTTCCTCTTCCAATTTCTGACGTTCTTCATTCGATAAAGAGCCTGCCATGAGGCCACCACCTGGTGTTGCTGGCATGGGACCATCATCCAATTTACCTAAAATTTATCATTCACTTAAGTCATGAATATCGATGCAAGAAATGAATATGTATCCAGGCTGTATTTTTTAAGGATACTGAGTGTCAATCCAACAAAATATTTCTAACGATGCATAGAAAATTTCGTCACGGTTACTTATACCGGAAAACACTTACGTTCTGTACTTTCCACAGATGCCGTGATAGGCGTGGTGACATCCAGTGCTTCAACAATGCTAAACTGTTCTTCCGGTTTGACGGTCTCGCCTTGTCGCCACCTGGAAAGCTCAGCCTCAAGCTTCTCAAGCTTACCCTTGAGTCTTGCAGCTTTTTCCTTCTCGCGTTCGTAACGTCTCTTCCACTCCTCAGCAGTCAACTCCTCGTTTACGCATACAACATTCTTGATAGTCTTGGCACGTTTACCTAATGATAAACATTGGCAGATCCAGATTTTAAATAAAAAATACTTGTTTACCTGATATCACTTTTTTCAATTTTTCATTCTATCTTACCAAAATCTAAAGTCGATTTCGTCTCCGATTCGTTGAAACTGGCAGGCGAACAACAAATGATGATAGTCGTTCTGGCATTACCACCAAGGGATTCCTGAAGAATCCTAGTAAGTTTTGAGTCTCGATATGGAATGTGCGTCTTATTGCCATCGGCGAGCGCAGATATCACATTACCCAGAGCTGAGAGGGATTTGTTAATATTCTTTGCTTCATCTAGGACGGTACCTTCGGCACCGGTTTTCGAAACCTTTAAAGAAAAATGACATCTGTACTATTTGCACTTACGCTTCTGAAGTATTCAACAGTTATTGGCTGATTACAGTAAGTATCATATTACACGTAGATACATATAGACACTTTCGATAAAACAGTTATAAATAGCAGATCTTGATACGTTTATTTCTTCGTTTATTGTAACAAAAAATACTAAATCTTTAAGATATTAATTAAAATGTACGTAAAAACAGCAGCGCTTTCCGTACAAATTGATAAATGAATGAGATAACAGATTTATCCTTCGAAATTTTTATTAATCTATCAACGTATTTAATATTCGATGTGGTGAAAGGAACAGACACTCGTGTTAAATAATTGTATTCATAGTGAAGATAATGGATTAAAGGCAGAATAATAAAATTTTTCTTACCTTCTCCGAACCAGCAAGATCGACGAGGTAGAGTTTTCCGGAAAGTTTCTTCTGGTTCTCCAAATTTTCTTGCTTGACGTTTATCAGGAATACGGAATGGGAACGCGAGCTGTGCTCGTTCATGTTCGTCACGGCGATATGACGATTCGATTTTCCTTCTTCAATCACCTCAAATACTTCTTCTGGGCTTGAAACAAAACGCTCCGTTGCTCCTTTTACAAATGGTACGCGGTTCTTATCCTCGTGGACGCTCAAGTTAACTTTTGATACTGCGAACAGAGAGAATCATGTTAATTTATTTAAAAAAACTTGTCGTAGAAACGATGACTAGCATCTTGTGAATATGAGTAAATCCATCACGAATGTAAGTCAATGAAGTTTACCATCAAGCAAATCACGAATTTTATCCATGTAGATTTCAAAGTAGGAGACTTTGATGTGAAACTCCAGATTCTCTTCCATGCCATAGATGTGGTTAAAAATGTCGTTGACGATCCTAGGGATGATACCTTGCTTGCCCGTGTCACCAATGACGCCTTCCATTGTGTGCGTTTTTCCTGGAATAATTAAGAAAACATCATTGGACAATATCACATTACAGCTTAATCAATGAAGATCAACTTTCAATAATACAACGTATATAATACGAATAATAATTATTATAGTCTGTAATATAATTGCAGACATTGTCGAAGAGATAATTGTTGGAGTAATTACTAGTGGAGTAGATGAAATACATTACAAATGCATGGACTCCTATTATGCCATGTACATATGTGTATACAGTAATAATAAACAAAGTAAAAATAACTTTAGCAATTTTACCTGATGAAGTTTGTCCATATGCGAAAATTGTCCCGTTATAGCCTGCCAAGACGTCTGTGACAATGGACTTAGCAGCTTCATTGTATACTTTTTCTTGCGTTGCATTCGGCTTGAATACTTTATCAAAGAGGTAAACTTTTCCCTAAAAAAAAAATATGTTTATACATTGAGAAAAACTTTCTGCGTTTCTTGTATAATTTAAGTTCATTTATCATGTTCATTGACGAATGTGGAATTAATATAAATTAATAAGGCAATTACAATCTTTGAAAAATAAATTCGTTTTGATAACCAAATGCAGATAATTCCCATGAGGTTAATAAATTATTATCAGAACGCGAAAATAAACCTTTCGTTAACATTAGCGATGTTATCGTTATCGTGCGCCAGATAAAAGATGGCTTAATTAGCAATTAGTCAAGGTGCGCTGATCGTGGCTACACGAGAACTATTTTATTGCGTTTATTACGAGTCCGGAAAGGACTCGCTAAATTATCTAGAACGCTTTTCTATTATTAGTAAACTTAAGAGATTTTTGAGGATCCCTTGTAACACTAAACAATGCAAATTGTTGCACAAAAGAATATAGGTAAAATTGAAGCATCTCATCTATCAAGGAAAGAAGAAAGAAAGGCCATCTTTGTTTTATGAACAAAGCCTGGAGTTTATAGATACACTAAGTGGAATCAAAGGGTTGACCCTAAAATACTGCATGAACAATATTTCCTACACCCTTTAATACCCATATACATTGTTAATTAATATAATCACTCGTATTCACTGGTAAGTTGATATTATTGTTATTATATTTTGCTACCCACTCCAATTATCATATTACTACAAGATGAAAGACACTGAGAAAATGGACAATAATACTCTTAGTATTCATTAAAGAGTTAATGTTAGAGAATTAAAAAACCTTAATTAATTGTTTAATGATTGAATAAGCAAAGTAAATACAAGCCAATTTTAAAGATGCTACCTAGACTTCCATAGAACATACTCAAATCAATTCAGATATACCACCATTATTCAAATGATCAACACAAAATAGAATACAAAAAAGAATGTGCAATATGTAGGAAATGGAAGAAATTATTGTGCTAATTTTTCTCTTCTATATTGAACAAGTCATCGTGTTATATTATGGCGACAGCATTTGTAAGCATGAAAACAATGCAATAAGGTAGGAGAGAGTTGGTGAGTTAAATAGCATCTAGAAAATATTCAAAAAAGAATACGAAGTGGAGCGTAGCGAATGGGAATGGAAGTGAATCGGTCCGTGCGATTGATTTGACGGAAATCGGCGAATATCGACGAAAATCCACAAAAATGAAACAGGGCCAATCAAGTCATAGCAAAGTCGAGGCAATAGAGAAACAATGATCAATTAGATGAGCATGCTCCTTAATTGAAATAAAAGAATGTAACATACTCCAATGGAAATGCAATTCTCTTCGCCGCCGGACGGGAACTTGACGACGAACTTGGACCCGGCCTTCTCTTCGGAGTCATTCAGCGGTCGGAACCTGCACACCACTTTGATGCTGTCTTCGGCAGCAATCTCACGCTCTCGTGGAGTCTCCATGGCTGTATACGATTGGGAAAAACCTGCGATAAAAGGGACACACGACGATTTCAGCAAAGAAGGCACGGCATGAAAGCCCTGTCAGCCGAACGTCAAAATGGCGGCGGTCCTTGCTGCCACAAAAGGTGTCGGAATGAGTTGGGATGACTGATGCTCCGAAAGCGTGGTCAAATGCTTTCTTCCACGACACTATCTGTTCTTCTCAATTGAAGCTACTAGTACGAACATAATTCTATCCACTCGCGACACCAAAGGAAAAGTTTCGATGTGAAATTACGGAGAAAAAGTGCGAGACGGCGGCTGTCAGCCGAACGTCAAAATGGCGCCGACAATGGCTGTCGATTATGCGCGTAGGACAGGTGTCGCCACAGCCAGTGCGGATGTAGGATGATTCAACTTCGTGAGATGATCACTTTACAATACTATCTACTTTTATTGACAGTGCACACCGACTCCAGCATAATTCTTATAGCTTGTTCGATTAAGAAAATCTGCTAGAATAATCGAGAAATTCAATGAAACTAGGCTATCACGGATAGACGTCAAAATGGCGACACTCCGTTCTATCTCGAAACGTTCCGTTACAGTAGTTCCCCGGTAAAGTTAGAAAATTTGTCTCTCACGAGGCACTAACTGCCTTTACGTATCGTGAACACCCGGCCGAGCATAATCGCGGCGCACGCAATGACTCTATCCTCACGAGGATTGCGAAAAATCGGAGCACAATGCACCTGAGACAATCTCGTCGGCCAGCCGACGACCAACTTCTATCGTTTCCCTTTTCTCTTTCTCTCTGCCCACTATCCCCACCATGTGACCTTCGTCACCGCCAAATTATCGATTTACCACCTTCTGTACGTTTCTGATGACTTTTGATATTGCCAACTTATTTTTTGTCATTCATCAAGTTGCTTTTTAAACTATGTACTTTTTTTGAATTATGTAATTAAAAACTTAACATGGCGGCATGAAACTGCGCGATATCCTTTATCATGCAAAATTGAATTCGTTTAGACCGCCTGATGGTAGTTTGAATATAATTTTTTAAAATTTTTACATTTACTATCAATTCATATTTCTGATTTGTTAAATAAACTATCTACTTACTTTTCCTACCTTTCATTTTGGAAATGATTTTTACTATTTAACAGTTAGGAAATTCCACATAAAGACGATTTTCTGTAAACTGAGTTATGCGGAAGATCATACGGCCTGTGCATAGAGTTGTAAGAACATTTTTTAGATTTCGCAAAGTATGAGACGCATTCTTATTTAGATTACACGTTCTGACTCTATTTTGGATCGAGGCCGTTATCTAAAAATAAATTCTGTCTAAGCGAAAAAACCAGATGAGCTTAGCTTTTGAGAGAAAACCAAAGCAATTAGTAATTAAGCTTCCAAAGTATTAAATATAACCGTGAAAAATCCATTAGTAATTAATCTTCCAAGAGTATTAAATATAACCGTCACAAGAACACGTATACAAATAACTATAATTAAAAAGCACTGTTCATAGTAACAATGAATCGGCATATGATAATAATTAACACTCAATGAATCAAACAGTCGAATTCATTCTCACCTACAACAATATATAATACAACTGCCGATATTAATGATTTTCATTCAGCTTTCTCCGTATACACAAAAAAATAACGACAACGTACTAACGACGTTTCGCAAACGTCTAAGTTTGCAATTGTTATTAAACTGATACTAAATGAACACGGGGATATGAATATTTCACACCATGCTCACTTATTGACAGGTCTGAACTAGCTGATCATTGAGGAAACGTGACAAAAACTGAAAATATTAACGTTGACCGTGGCCCAGAATGAGCCGTTGACATTAGAAAAGATATTGACAGAAGCTTAAAGGTGAAATGATGTCAAGTTTAAGAGGAGGCGTTTCAATTTTCTCATTTTCATTTAACTTTCCTTATAAGTAAAACAATCAGTTTAACGACAAGATTCATATACACGTTTACAAATATACAAGAAGAGCACTGAGGAACATTTTCAATAATATAACAAAACGAGGCGTCCTTTATTCTCCATTAAAAGGAAAGCAAGAGCGCTTTAACACGATTATAGATCCGAGTAACATAAACTATGCTCGCGTAATACAATATATATATATATATATATGTGTATATGTATATATATAATAAGATTGTAAAGTTTTACCTACTAGATACATGTGACTAGTTCGAGGATTTATTTGAACGAAGTTCCTTAGTTCGCTGCCGTTCCCACCCATTGGCTTTAGCTATTATTCAGTGAAAACAATTGTTGAACGGTGAGTACGAATATTGGAATAAACATAGAAAGTTGTACTTGTACTAGGCGATTGGCTTGCAAACTGTAAACGGTTAAAGCCATATTGATAAACAATATATTGAGCGTTAAAATCTTTAATCGAACCTAGGGTGTGTAATTAGAGAGTAATCTCTATTGAAAATAAAAACTAACTTTTACTAAGTCTTGTACTAAACTTCTATAATAATTAACTTAAAGGAAAGTTACAATTGTTAAGTCATATTAATATATCTGTCCTAAAACAATTTGAGAGTCTAGTCTTGAACTAATACCCAGATATCAGAATCCCTGATGGACTTAAAATTAGAATAAATTATAAAAAAGAGGTTATATCTTTTCTAATGCCACTAAAGTGAAAAGTATCTATCAAATTATCGTTATAAAAAATGTAAACCTATATTAAATGTGTCAGTAGTGCTCACGGCACAATACACAATATGTCCTTTAAACAGATAAATTAAGCACACTAAGCAATGATAATAATACTAGGTATTTTCTGTTACTGAATGATAATAATTGTAATAAGGAATGACTTGCCCCTTCTATTCAAACGAATGCAGATCCTAGTAGGTGCGACTATTTGAACGCTTCGTAATTATGCACTACCTGTTGGTATCTGATTCCTTCGAGTATTATTTGGGAACTAACTTTACAGATTCCATGCATTTACCATGAAAACTGTCTACGAATATGGCTTGGCAATGCTGACTAAAAAATTATTATTTGACTTTCGAAGCCAATGGGTTACACTAAATTACTGTGTTAACTACTCAAAGGAAATTAGCTAGCCTGACAGTAATGTGTGAACGTGTCAGTGAAATCAGAACAGAATGCCAAAATCAAATGCATCGATTATTTTTCCTTTCAATATTCTCGTTGTGTCTAGCAATTTATAATTGTCACTCGTTCCCTTCTCCCTCCCTGTTATTTTTATCTCTCAACCTTTGCTATCATCATCATTATACCTATGTATACTCGATTATTTTGATTTCGACACTTTACTCAATACCAAATGTATTGGTTTCCTCCACGGCTAGGAGTAATTTTTCGTATAAAATTTCAGGCGTTGGATAGGGCGGCAGATCCAGTCGATTGAAACATGTATGAGCTCTGAAAATAGAAATAATTATCTTACTAATATATTTTCGATGCACTAAAAAACCTCTCAATGCATTATAGATGCTAGAGATACAGAACAATACACTATATGCAATAGATACAATTTGATCTGATATTCAAACTAAAAAATTGCTGTATTATATTTTTGAGAGTTGATCGAAAGTCACTGTTTGCAATGTGATAACGATAAAGAGAACATTACAAATGTATTCTATTATGATATTCTATTATAATCTATTAATACATAAGGAGGTATTTATTATTAGATTAAAATATGCATCGATCAACAAAAAAATGATGCTATATGTTGGGGAGGGCTAATAGATATAAGTCTATGAACTGTACCTGGGTAAGCTGTTAGGTCGACCCCATTTTTCAATACAGAATTTTCTCGGTCCAGTAGAACCTCGCAGTGCGGCGAAGCCCTCATAAGGAATGCTCGAAGTTCCCGTAACGAACTGAAGTAATCTCAGTCGTTGTTCGTTTGTAAATCTTCCTATACTGGACCAGAACCATTCGACTACGGGATGTGCATCATGGTAACCACTGCGGTATTCAGTGTGCGCACGCCAATCATTCAAATCTATCTCGGCAGCACCTGCGATGACCAATTCTAATTCCCTAGCATCAAAAACTGAGACCAATCTATAAAAAGGAAGAAAATATCCATTAGATCCTATGAGTACAACTAACAGACGTTATGCACGTTGTCATCAAATAGTGAGAGAACAATTTATATTCTTTATGTAAGAAAATATTTGTGTAACTCAAAATATCATGAAGCTGTAATTTACATAAATACATTTGTAATTAAATACCTCGGATCAACAACTTCGTAAAAACCACGGACAAGGGATTCAGTTTGTTCTGCAACACCGCGTTCCAATCTCCAGCGAACTACACGTTCCAAATATTCCTTTTTATTTTTTTCAGTCACAGCAATATTACGACCACCTGGTTTTAGTTCCCTCTCAGCAACTCGACCTAGCAATTCCTCAGTCACTGAAAATGTCAACTCCAATGGTTCCGCACCAATGTCTCGTTCCTGTGAAATTTAATTTTATATCCTTGATAGAAACTTAACAAAGACACTTAAGGCGACGAGAGCTGAAGTAATTTTCAAGAGACATAACTAGAGACAAATGAATAATTTATTAACCTTAATCCAAACGAGGCTCTGATGAAATTCCTGATCCAAACTTTCAAGATCACTGAGACTTGCAGGAATACGAAGTAGGGCCTTATAAAAGGGTCTTGTGAAAAAGACATCCAAGAGATACTGGTGTACAAGAGCGAGGCCCAGAACACGACCGGAGAACCGAAACCAATCGTGGTAGTTATCAACAAACGCTGACATCGGGGAAACTTGGACGGTATAAGTGTCATTTGCTGAATATTCAAAGAGACCGTAATAAGGATTGAAGAGCTCTCGGGAGAGGTGGAAAAAGAATTCTCTCGAGGGTCCTCCATAATCTAGGCCTTCCTCGTGATCAAATATTACAACGAGTTTTCCCTTTTGTAGATCCTTTTTCGAAGCAGCCATTATACGTGTAAAAGCATCCTCCAAAAGATGTTCTCTCCTAATGTGTAACCTATTTTGAAATATTCTAATTATTCGATAACTCTCTTAAACATAATTTCATTCTAATAATTTAATAAAGAATCAAGATGTTTGGATGGTACTGTACTTACTTTAATTTTCCAGGTCCCTGGCCATAACCTTTGCTTTCAAGTTTTCTATAAAACGTTCTAAGCTTTGCTTCAAAGTCTCTTCTATATGGAGCTGGTGCACGCGCTGATGCTCTCGTTAATCCAGGTGAAGCATGTGGGCTATTTATTGGAGACCTTCCGATATTACCAGGAACATAAGACATAATCTCCTGTTCGAACAGACTGAAACAAATATTTCACTGTGAAACTTTGTTCATGTACATAATTAGAATGCAGCTGACATTGTGGAAGTTTGAATACTTTATAACAACAACTAAACAACTGAAAATTCGAATGGTCCTTACAGATTCAAACTGGGACTCGAGGCTACCAGTATATTCACTTGTTCATTTGTTATTTGTGAGTAACAATCAGTTACCTGAGTAAAAGGGCTAAAGGTACGTCATGACCAAGTCGCTGCAGAGCAGTTGTGCCTTCAACACGAATCGTGTTAACTTTTTCACGAAGGGCAATATTTTGTCCAAGAGCGGCATGACGTTCTTTCAGAATATCTATAATGTTTGGTTGACGCAGAAAGGCTACGACCTTATCATTATAGGCCACCGGTATGTCCGGGGATGTGGTAACTGAAGATTGCTGAGGTCTTGGTGGTGGTACAGGTGCCTCGTCAAGCGCTGTACGTGGATGAGCTGATTCCGTTGGCAGTCTTGGATCAATGAAAGACGTTGCCTTTCTTGCATGGCTTATGAAAAATCTCTGCAAATGGGCATTTCCCAAATCCATATCATACACTTGCAATGTACAACCAAGATCATAGTACTAAAAATTAAATGATGGCCTAATAAAACGAATCTGCTTTGACTTACTTTTCCAGTACGGTCTAGCTTCGATTCGTATCCTCGGGGAAGATCCTTAGTAGGATCAGCGAAGAAATTGATAAGAGCAACAAGATCTCTATTATGCTCGTAACGCGGAAACACTGTTGGGTCTCTACGAACTCGGCTAATCATGTGTTTGAGACTAGGGTTACGATTATACAGCTTCATGGCGTCCGAATTCGTATGAAGCACGGTAAAGAAATCTGGCCTGGTGAGAAAGAGGACAGGTGGTGTTACAGTAATGTCAAAGGGTTCACTTTCAGTACGTTCCGATCGATTTCTCCCGGGAGCATCCGACTGACTTGACAATGCAGCTTCGCGATCAATATTGTCTGGTCTAGAGATTGTTCTTCTAACACTCTGGTAACGACGGTCCAGCTGCTGCCGACGAAAGTCGCACCCTGTGTTTCTTGTTGCAACCCCAGGTTTCTGCCAGGTCGTAGTTCGATTAACGTGGTCAATGTAGAAGACCCGACCATGGCTATCGATTCTTGCTTCCCAAGCTGTAAGAAAACGATTTATAGGAGAAATAAATAATCTGCATGGCACAGTTTTATAGATCTTAAACTTACATGGCGGTAATGGTTCTTCTGAAGATACAGAAGTGTCTGATCTTCGACAAATGGGCAGTGGCCCTAATGGCTTCGGTCTATGTGTTGGGGTAGGTGGACATTCAGTTTGATTTTGATTTTGTGCTTGGCTAGGATTTTGATTTGGGACTGGTTCTGGTCTTGTTAATGGACGATGTGGACGTGGCGAACTCAACAAAGCTATACTCTTCGTCACAGCTGTTCGAGACTGAAAATATATTAGACAGTCCTGTGCTTAGCTTGTGTTTTAATTGTTACATAATTTTTGTGACGGCGGTCATTCATCATTGCTACTATTGATAAATTCTTAAGATTAATGTGCATTACCTTTAAGCTTGATGTCTCGTCCACATCAACGATTTCAAACCCAAAACAATCCTCTGGATGAAATGGTGTTGGATTACGATGTGGATGTCTACGTTGTGGCAATTCTGGTGCCACTGTAGGCAGAGCATTACTCCGATGAAGAGGTTTATGTGCTGCCCTTGGAGGTAATGGTGGCGGCGGGTTTGGATAAAGGGTTTCATACAAGGACTCTGGTGCCGTTATTCCAGCTCTACTTCGCCATAAATGATAATATTGTACGTCTTCTTTATTTACTACACCATTGGTGTTGTATGGTTTCTGAAATAATTCATTAATTGCAAATGTAATTAAAGAACAATTAGATGTTATTGGATTATGATTATAGCAATTAAAAAAATATTTAGAGTGGTCTAATGAGAAATGATTTCATAGATTCATACCTTTTTGGTCCCACTGCGTGCAGCAGCTTGTTGAGATTCAGTATCTGAATTACTAGCATCGCTACTGTTTGAAGACCTATGTTCAACTTCAAGGCCTCTAGCTTCATCCATTTCAACTCTGCTCGTTGATTCAGATAACACTCCAGCATTTTCCTCTAATTTTGCTCTTTGTGCTTCAGCAACTTCAAGTAAATTTGCCAAACTCGGTAAACGAAAAGGTTTTTTTGGCTGACAGGGAGAATCTAGCGAACCCTTATTCAAATGCTCAGAAAGGCTGTTAGTGCCTATAGCGATTTCCGTTTCTGGTGGTAAAGATACTGCACCATCCATAGAATTTGCACAAGATTCCATATCATTGTCTGAGTCTTCAGATTGATAAAAATTTGTCTGTCGAAAGAAATCTTGATAAGTCAATTCCTCCTCAGATTGACTATTCCTGAAAAATCGTTTCTCTCTTACAAGTTTTTTCCGTGTTATTGATGTACCAAATTGACTAGATTCTAAAGCATCCAAAGCATTGCCTTGCTGCTTTAAAGGACGGACACATTCCAAAAAGTCTTCAATAGGGAGTCCATTTTGTGATGATGACGAAGGAACAGGTTCTAAATTGGAAACAGGAAGATTGTCCAAATTGGAAACAGGTAGCAAGTCTGGAAGAGGCATGGAAAGTGGTTCAGAGGTAGAACCATGAACAAGGTCTGAAGCAAAAGCTTCACGATCAGGCTCGTCAGGTTGTCCATTTTCATTTATAACAGAATCTTCATTTTGCACTTCTTCAGGCCTGCCAGACTCTCCTTCTGGCACCATTTCAGCCAAGTCTGTATCCAAAGGCATCTCAAGACATTACATGAGATTCTATATAAAAACAAAGATTATGCTTTAACACCGAGTGTAAGAAATATTTATTTTAAAAAATAAATAATATTTAACAGATATAGAAGACTGAATCTGACATGTTATCAATAATCTATATTTTTATAAATTTTTAAAATGACACCAGCATTTTAAGGCAACACACATCAATAAACACATCACTAGTTCAAAACTAAATAAATAAATTCCGCGAATAAAGAGGAATAAGATTCATCACAAAAACCTTGAAACTCAAATCTGTGTAAAATAAAATAAAAAAGAACTAGTCAAGTCAGGAAATGTTTAAGCAAATCAAAAAGCCTTTAATATTTAATGATTTCGTAAAATCCACGTCATACAAGATAAAATCTAGTTGGGCAGGAAGAACATGATGATACCACTAGGCAATCATACCGGAAAATACGTGTATGCCGAAAAATTTAAAGGTTAACTTCTATGCGTGGTAGAAGATTGATGATTAATCATCAATCGACGTTATTCATAACGATTTTCTTTCAACTCGCTTATAAACAAGCAGCCATCTGGCTTAAAGGATTAATTATTGGAGCATATTTGTCATATTATTATTTATTCTCTCACCTGGCATCTGATGGTGATACACCTTTTCGGCATCATTTCTCAGACACAATCGATAATAACTCGTAGTTGAATAGTATAATTAACTTGCATCATGTTAATTAAAGCCAAAGGGCACACGATAGAGACCAAAAGAGATGAATAGAGACACCACAGTTTTGACAGCGGAGTGTAGCAGACCAAATTTAGGGATTTTAATATATTACTAGCACTAGACATTTTGGTTCCAAAATAGTCCCGGCAATATTTAAAACTAAATAGCAATAAAAAATAGTATTTCACTGTCATATATCACTATTATACTACAAGATTTAACTTATAACAATTTCATTATATAAATTTAATCAAATACAATATATTATAGAATGTTTTGTATTATTTAACCCTTTTCATTCCAGAGTTCCCCATTTTTCATATATTTTGGTGTGTCAAAGGAGAGAGTTTAATGCCAAGAGTTAATCAAAGCAATCAGAGTTATAGAAAAAGTTTGTCTAAATTTTATTTTTATATTATAAATAGCATACATAAATAAATATAAACTTTCTCGTTAGCACTGTGTTAATCCTCTGGAACGTCAGCATTTTTCCCGCTTATTTTATCTTGAATAGCAGCAATCAACTGGCTGCTAATATTCGCATTTTTGTTAATTATCTTCATGTTATCATTATACTCCTCAGCAACGTTTTGGATATCCTGAAGATTCTGGAAAGTAATGTATAACAGCTTCTGAAGTGGCTGGTAGCCTTAATGAAATTAATCGTGAAATACGACCTAACCATGAACATACCATTTTCAGCTCGTGATACAATAACGTGATCTTCTCCTCCGAAAATTCCACAGGAGGTTCGTAGAATGATGGACTTGATGATGATGACATTGAATTATTCGCCATAATGTAATTAATTGAATGTCTTCTAGGAATTAACTTTTCACTTAAAAAAAGTATAAAATGATTCAAACAGAACAAAATGTTGAAGGATGCCTTATTTCGAACGATATCACTATTTTATACTATATTCATCAGTAGATGGTAAAGAAGAAAATCAGACATTTTAATACTCCGTTTTAAACGAAAGATGGTATTATTGATCTTTCTTTTTAATTAAAATGCTTATGGAATATTTAGAAAACTCCGTTTCAATCTGATTTTCTAAACAAGTCTGAACATTACAGAATTGCGTTGCAATCGATCAGTACAATCGCTCTAATTACACGCAAATTCCGTTGCGGATTAGTTCAGGGAATATCTTCTAATGTGATATAAAGCATAGAACAATCTCCGGTTTTTCACAAAATATGGCGGATGCCGAGGTGAGTTTTGTCACGTGGAACACTAAAAATCTATATTTATTCATAAAATAATGTGTCTTAACCGGATTTTCCATTGCAGTTAGCTAAAGCCTTAAAGGATTTACCAAATCGCATTCAAACCGCCAGCAAAAATGAGCGGCGGGAGATTTTGCAGAACGTCGTCGACGTGTTGTCAAATCCTGGTAAGATATAGTAAAAAGATTTACTCCATATAAGGATCGTTGTTTCCACGTAATATTTCTCATGCAAAATATCTTTCCTTTTTATTTTTAGAAAAAAAATTATTACTTTTTCTAGTTTGTTGTATTATTTACTTTTACATTTTGCAATTTATACTTAACACGTTTCACTTAATGTTTTTTAAAATGTGTTTTAATGTTATTATTATATACGTGAGAAACTGATTATGTTGCTATTATATATATTCTGATCGATATTGTATAGATCGATCAATGGTTAAGAAAAATAACATCTGTTTTGCGATGAATTTAACTTTTGTATATACTGTATTGTTTGGCATTTTATGAAAAAGTATTTCCTGTTCTAGGTATCAATGAAAAAATTGTTGGAGGGATATGTAAAGTACTGTCAATTACTTTACATCGATATAAGGATACTGCATCACAATCTTATGTAAAATATTTAATTGTGGCTCTACTCAAGGAACAAAGAGAAGCTACTATAAAGCATATGTCAAATGCCATTACAGAGCAAGCTGTCTGGCATAAAAATTTGGTGCCAACGTAAGTTTCTGATTAACAAACTAAGTGCAGGGAGGTGCTTTTTCATGTTTTAACATATTTTAATTTTATTTCATATTTAGTTACAACACTGCTCTGACAGCTTATCTAACACTAAAGTGGTCTGTGCTGGTTGTACGTCATGGCATCAATAATGGATCTAAAGAAAGCTGGTTGGAACTTCCAAAGCTAATTGAGGCCCAGGCAAACTTAAGTGCAGCTGCATTGGCTTCTGCAGAAAAGAAACTTTCAGAAAAAGTATATACACTGTTCACACACGAATGGAAAGTTGTTCCTGCTATCGAAGAAAAATATATAGAAGTTCTAACGAAACTTGAAGCTAGTAATGGAGTTATTGTATTGGCTAGTTTGTTGACTAGGTATTTGGTAGAAACAAAAAAGGATGATTTAATCGATAAACTCAAGGTAATAACCTTATCTTCTTACACCATCTACTATTACTAATTTAATCTGATTCATTATTTTTTATAGCCAAGCATAATTGAGGCTCTTATAAAAGTCAGTATCAGCTGCAAAAAGAAGCCTGAACTTTATGTTGTTGATACTGCTGCATCACTTCTTAAAAGAGTATCTCACGAGGAATTTAAAAACCTGTTACTCCCAGCCCTTCAAAAGGCGATGCTAAGAAATCCAGAAATAATCATCGAATCTGTCGGCCGTATCCTAAGCGGTATGAGTCTTGATTTGAGTCAATACAGTCAAGACATTAGCAAAGGACTCTTTGCAAACCTACATTCTAAAGAAGATTTAGTGCGCGATGAAGCAGCGGATGCTTGTCGTCGTTTGGCTTTACAATGTTCGGATTCAACAGCCCTGGAAAATCTACTTTCATCCCTTTTTGCCGTGTTCCACGGTTCCGAGGGTAAGCTCACTGTAGCTACTCACAAGATATCAGTACTTCAGGGCGCAGGAAATCTCAGCTACAATGTCGTATCTGGCAGTAACATACAGAAACTAACGGAAACAGCATGTAGTCACTTTATAAAAGTCTTGGAAACCGAGGTCCATGAGAAAACCTTAATTCATGCGTTAGAAATGATGTCGCTGTGGTGCAAGAAGTTTGCAAACGACGTTCCTAAGAGCGTTATCGATGCATTTAAAAAAGGAATGGCTGCAAAGACATCTACCGCTGGAGTTCGTACCGCATACATCAAGCTTCTATCCTGGACACCTATTACTTCACACTCTGCAGTCATAGCGCCAATACTAACCCAGGCAATAACCAGGGCGGCGACGCAATCTGCTCAGCCGGCAGCAGTTACAGAAGGTCTCCTTGCAACTTACTTATTGTTAAAGCTTGTACTTGCTGGTCAGGTCGAAAACGACAAACAGAGTATTCTCTGGAATGCTATAGACGATCAGCTCTTTTTCTCTGAAAAATTTCTGAGCACTTGTGGCGATGACATCCTTTACTACCTGATGCTCCTCTGTGAACGACTTGTGACAGAATTTTCAGATCGTCTTAATGAGAAAGCTCTTGGCGGTATATACCGTGCTATAGTGGCTTGTGTGACAGCTCCTAAATCATCAATTCGCAGGAAGTGCGCTCCGGTACTTAAGAAAATGTTAACCGGATTGAACAGTTACGAGCTAGCCGAGGCGCTCTTGTTGGAGTTTAATAAATTTCTGGAGACTGCGAAGATCAGAGTTGACAGTGAAAAGGAAAGTAAGGAGGAAACATCTAGTGGAGAAGTCAGTGGTAGATCCTTAGCAGATGGACTCATGGCTATATGTTCTGGATCCTTCTTGTTTGAAGTGCCTTCGATGCAGATCACTAGGGACGCCTTAATTCCTGCACATCATTCAGCAATATTCAGAGCTATTCCTAATCTCTGGTTTAAAATCGCTAGAAACTTTGGTCTGGTACCAAAAGACTTTCTACGAACTTTCGGCAGTGAAATTAGAAAGCTGTTTCTTAATAACTATAAGCCTGTTCCTAGTTATGAGAACGCTCTTGCCAGAGTAATATCTTTAGCACCGGATGTAATACTACCAGCGCTAATATCAAACGTTACCAGCAAACTGGATGATCCTGAAATCCTGAGGGTTACAAAGGATGAATATTTTACCTATCTGACACCAGAAGGTGAATTATATGACAAGAGTGTAATACCAGGCAATGATGAGAACGACATCTTGAATGCAATGAATATGAAACGTGAGAGCAAGGTATATTCATTCAAGGAACAACAAGAAGAGCTACAACTTCGTCGAGAGTTGTACGAGAAACGTAAAAGAGAGGGTAAAATAAAAGAGCCTAAACTTACTCCAAAGCAGGAAGAAGCACTGAAAGCTCAAACTGCTAAGGAGAGTGCAATTAGAAAACGTTTGGCAGAATTAAATGCAAAAATTACTGATGCAGTATCGATGATAAATGCTGCAGCGCATGGAAACAGCTTTGAATTGGGTTTACATTTAAAGGATCTACTTCATCCTATATTAAAGGATCTAGGATCGCCTTTGGCAGCATCAACAATGCTACAACTCTATATAAGTCTTCGTAAAACTGTTAAAATATCAAACAATAATACCCTTAGTGATTTGGTAGCACATGTAACTCTTCGGCAGCTACAACCTCAATGTGATCTCGATCAAGCGTGGGAGGAAGAGCCTCTTGACGAGGCAGTGAAACGTACTTTGGGATTGATAC
Organism: Calameuta idolon; assembly: GCA_030142285.1. Lineage (NCBI taxonomy): Eukaryota > Metazoa > Arthropoda > Insecta > Hymenoptera > Cephidae > Calameuta > Calameuta idolon. The sequence goes on from JARQSV010000113.1 coordinate 475,425, forward strand.
ACACCTACACTATACGTCAGAAAGTATTATTCACGGCTCCGACATTTTGCTATATCTTTCCGTTTATCAAGAAAACGCTATTGTCTTGTAAGGATGACGGTATGGTAACGCAAGGCCTGCAAATTGTACAAGAACATGCTAAACAACGAGGAGACATCAGTGTTCCTAAAGATGCAAGGCATCCGAAATTGTTACCCAGGAAACAAATGTTTGATTTACTGATAGAGCTGATGAGTACTACTACTGGTCGGGTTCAGTCCCAAGCAGTTGCTACTCTCCTAGACGTAGCTCAATCTGGTAGTGGTTTACCCAATTGTGCGATGGCAACTGGTGAAGATATAGATTCGTTAACTGGAGCCTTACAGAATTCATTACCAGCTGTAAGGGATGCAGCTCTGAGAGGTCTTATGATTATACGTCTTGCATTTCCGTCTGAGAAGGAAGACTATGATCAATTACTTAGACTTACAAGGAGGATCTGGGTAGCTAAGTTTGATATCTGTGAAGAAAATAAGCATCTAGCTGAAGAATTGTGGACAGCGGCAGGGCTTGTGGCGAACCCTGACATCCTGTGCGAAGAACTTATTCAGGATATTGCACATCCAGTTGAGCCTATTCAACAAGCGGCTGCTTGTGCCTTGGCGCAACTTTTGACAAATGATCCTCAACTCATGCCTACAATCTTGGACAGACTATTGGAATTATACCAGGATAAACTTGCAATGATTCCACCAAAGTTAAATGATTTTGGTCGTGTTGTTGAACAACCTATTGATACCTGGGGACCACGAAGAGGAGTTGCTTTGGCACTGGCACAAATGGCACCTTTATTAACACCAGAGACTATACACAGGCTTGTGCAGTTCTTCGTCTCTACTGGATTAGGTGACAGGAATCATGCTGTCCGTACAGAAATGCTTACTGCTGCAGTTGCAGCTGTCGATCTTCACGGCAAGGCAAACATAACGTCCTTGTTACCAGTTTTTGAAGATTTCATGGATAAGGCTCCAAAGATTGGTAGTTTTGATTCAATAAAACAATCTGTGGTAATCCTTATGGGATTGTTGGCACGACATTTAGAGAAGGACGATCCTAGGATAAAGCCTATAGTATTGAGGCTGATTTCAGCTCTTTCTACACCGTCACAGCAAGTACAAGAAGCTGTCGCCAATTGTTTGCCTCATCTGGTGCCTTCTATCAAGGATGACGCTCCTAGAATTGTGGATAATTTGATGGACCAACTGCTAAAGTCTGATAAATATGGAGAGCGTAAAGGAGCTGCATATGGATTAGCTGGTCTTATCAAGGGAATGGGTATTCTTGCTCTCAAACAGCTTGATATCATGACCACTCTTACCAATGCTATTCAGGATAAAAAAAATTATAGACACAGAGAGGGTGCATTGTTTGCTTTTGAAATGCTGTGTACGATGCTTGGAAGGTTGTTCGAACCTTACATAGTTCATGTTCTTCCACATCTGTTATTATGTTTCGGAGATTCAAGTCAATATGTAAGAACAGCTACGGATGACACTGCTAGAGTAGTAATGAGTAAACTTTCTGCTCACGGTGTAAAGCTAGTTCTGCCTAGCTTGTTGGCAGCTCTGGAAGAGGATTCTTGGAGAACGAAAACAGGTAAGTTCTTTAAAAGTATATCATAAGCACGTGGCTTTATATTACATACAATTTTTAGGATCTGTGGAACTATTAGGAGCAATGGCATATTGTGCTCCTAAACAATTGAGCAGTTGCCTACCAAGCATTGTACCAAAACTAATAGAGGTCTTGAGTGATTCGCATACAAAGGTCCAGGAAGCTGGGGCAGAAGCTCTTAAAGTTATTGGTAGTGTCATTCGAAATCCTGAGATTCAGGCTATCGTTCCAGTTCTACTAAAAGCTCTTCAAGATCCATCAAGGAAAACAGCGACGTGCTTGCAAACATTATTAGACACGCAATTCGTGCATTTCATAGATGCACCATCATTAGCCTTGATTATGCCAGTAGTCCAAAGAGCCTTTATGGACCGGTCAACAGAAACACGAAAAATGGCGGCTCAGATCATTGGTAACATGTACTCATTGACTGATCAGAAGGATCTGACTCCATATCTACCCACAATCATTCCTGGACTGAAGACTAGCTTGCTGGATCCTGTACCGGAAGTACGTAGTGTATCGGCCCGAGCTCTTGGTGCAATGGTGCGGGGAATGGGAGAGTCCAGTTTCGAGGATCTTCTTCCATGGTTAATGCAAACATTAACTTCTGAGACTAGCAGCGTAGATCGTTCCGGAGCTGCTCAGGGTCTCTCTGAAGTCGTGAGAGGTCTTGGTGTTGAGAAACTTCATAAGCTGATGCCTGAAATCATCAGTACAGCCGAGAGAACTGATATAGCGCCTCACGTTAAAGACGGCTACATAATGATGTTCATCTACATGCCCAGTGCATTCACGACTGAATTTACTCCATACATTGGACAGATTATTAATCCTATCCTAAAAGCTTTGGCTGATGAAAATGAGTACGTGCGTGAAACTGCTCTCAGGGCAGGTCAAAGAATAGTGACACTGTATGCTGACTCTGCTATAATGTTACTGCTACCGGAATTAGAAAAGGGCCTCTTCGATGATAATTGGCGTATTAGATACTCATCAGTTCAATTACTTGGTGATTTACTATACCGCATCTCCGGAGTATCTGGAAAAATGTCTACTGAAACCGCCAGTGAAGACGATAACTTTGGAACTGAACAGTCCCACTATGCCATTATCAATGCACTGGGAGCAGAGAGACGAAACCGTGTCTTGGCAGGACTATATATGGGTAGGTCTGACGTGGCTTTAATGGTTCGTCAGGCAGCACTTCATGTATGGAAGGTGGTAGTAACGAATACACCAAGAACGTTAAGAGAAATTTTACCTACGTTGTTCAGTTTGTTATTGGGATGCTTGGCGAGCACCAGCTTTGACAAGAGGCAAGTAGCTGCCCGTACTTTGGGAGATCTCGTGAGAAAATTAGGGGAGAGAGTACTTCCAGAAATCATTCCAATTCTGGAGAGGGGTTTGCAGAGCGAACAAGCTGATCAGAGACAAGGAGTTTGTATTGGTCTGTCAGAGATCATGGCTAGTACTAGCAAAGATATGGTTTTGACATTCGTAAATAGTTTGGTGCCAACAGTCAGGTAAACACACAATGAAATAATCGAATTTATTTTATAAATACAACAGTATTATAAAAGGTATCGATATTATTTTCCAGAAAAGCCCTGTGCGATCCTTTGCCAGAGGTCAGACAGGCTGCTGCCAAGACTTTTGACAGTCTTCATTCAACAGTAGGAGTACGAGCGTTAGATGATATTCTGCCTGCCATGCTGACTCAATTGAATTCTCCAGATCAAGCGGAGGCTGAGAACACATTGGACGGTTTGCGTCAAGTGATGGCAATTAAATCTCGCGTGGTTTTACCGTATCTGGTTCCACAATTGACCAGCCCACCCGTTAACACAAAAGCTTTGTCTATACTGGCTAGCGTGGCTGGAGAAGCTTTGACGAGATTCCTCCACAAAATCTTACCTGCATTATTGACAGCCTTATCCAGTGCACAAGGCACACCTAACGAAGTACAGGAATTGGAGTATTGTCAGGCAGTCATTCTATCAGTTACTGATGAAGTTGGAGTAAGGACCGTCATGGACCAGCTTATGGAAGCTACCAGAGCTGAGGATGCATCTCGACGACGAAGTGCAGCCACTCTGCTGTGTGCATTCTGTCGAGATACTCGAGCGGATTACAGTCAATACGTTCCACAATTACTTAGAGGATTGATACATTTGTTTACTGATGATGACAAGGATGTGCTTCAGATGAGCTGGGAAGCACTTACGGCAGTTACTAAGGCAAGAATCACGTTCCTCTTCATCGAGGCATCTTTTAAATTCGTTCATTTTTTAACGTTTCTCTTTATCTTTAGACTCTTGGATCAGACCAACAAATAGCGCACGTGCAGGACATAAGGCAGGCTGTACGCTTCGCCGTGTCAGATTTAAAGGGCCAGGAACTACTTCCAGGATTTTGTCTACCCAAGGGTATAACACCGATTCTACCCATATTCAGGGAAGCCATACTAAATGGAATGCCGGAAGCAAAGGAACAGGCAGCACAAGGCTTGGGCGAAGTCATTCGACTTACAAGTGCTGCAGCGTTACAACCCAGTGTGGTACACATCACTGGTCCTCTTATTCGTATTCTTGGAGATCGTTTTAATTGGAGTGTTAAGGCTGCAGTTCTTGAGACCTTGGCTATATTGCTTGGCAAGGTAGGTAACGATTTATATATTTGTTAATAAATTAGAACTCAAGCTTATTTCTCTTTTCTTGCTGCACTAGGTGGGGGTAATGTTGAAACAATTCTTACCGCAACTTCAAACAACATTTTTGAAAGCTCTAAATGACAGTAATAGACAAGTCAGACTCAAAGCAGCCTACGCTCTCAGTAATCTTATAGTAATTCACACCAGAGCAGATCCTCTATTCGCTGAATTGCATACTGGCATTAAAACGGCTGATGATCCCACTATCAGGTATCTTTACATAATTCCTAATCATTGAATATTTTCCCACCGATTATAACCTATGACAATGATCTATTGTCATTTTAGAGAAACTATGTTGCAAGCCTTACGAGGAGTATTGACACCAGCTGGCGACAAGATGACAGAACCTATGAGAAAGCAAGTATTTGCTACCTTGAGTAATATGCTTGGACACTCGGAAGATGTTACAAGAAATGCAGTAGCCGGATGTTACGGTGCTCTTTTAAGATGGCTAACGCCAGAGCAATTAGCTGCAGCCTTCAATGACAATCTACTGTGTAAGTCTCTCAAGTGTCGGTATAGTGATTTGTTGTCGAGTAAACCATTAACAAACATTATTATTTAGGTAACGACGTGAATGCTGATTGGATGTTGAGACACGGTCGTTCGGCGGCATTATTCGTCGTGCTGAAAGAGTCTCCAGGAACAGTTTACACTGGGAAGGAGAAAGAGAGAGTTTGCAAAGTGATACTCTCGTATCTAGCTGCTGACAGAGTTCAAATAGCTATGAATGGAGTGCGTGCTTGTGGTTACTTGTTCCAGTATCTTATGAACGACGGCCAGCCGATACCACAGCAGATATTAACACCTTTCGTCCGAGTAAGTGAAGCAGCCGTGCGAAAAATATTTTTAGAGTAAATTATACATCTATCCTCTTTACAGTCAATGAATCATACGAGTAACGATGTGAAGCAACTGTTGGCAAGAGTGTGCACACACCTTGCAAGGAATATACCGTCAGAGAAAATGTCACCGGAATTACTGAAAGCCCTGCTACCAATGTTGGTTAATGGTACCAAGGAGAAGAATGGTTACGTCAAGGCCAATAGCGAACTTGCACTTATAGCTGTGCTCAGGCTCAAGCAAGGAGACGAAGAGCATCAGGTACTGATATCAGTTTATAAAATATATTTATGGTAAAGCATTTATTTGTTACGTCTATTATTGTATGCTGGTTCTCCGTTACAGAGGTGCATAGCTCTTCTTGACGTGGGAGCTAAGGAGTCTTTGTCAGACGTTGTGAGCAAAGTCTTAAGGAAGGTTCTCTCCCAACCAGAAGGCAAGATAGAAGAGTTGGACGATACGTTACTCACGTGAGAGACATTGTATAACCCGGGGCTCATTATTCGTTATCCCTGTTCCTATTCCCGTCGTCAATACCCACGTGATCGTCCTTGCTCTCCTAATTTCTACGACAGAAAGTATTACTCGTGTACTAGCAGAGACTTTACCTCTAAATTATTTCGATTAATTGTCTATCTCAATAAGGAATTAGATAGCCTTAAGAAAAGTAACAGGTCTATGAGTTTCAAGCTGTTAAAGCTCAAATGCCCTGAGATCCGGGTGACTGCAGTAAGAACAACCAAGTGCAAGTCGCAATGTCGTGTGTCACAAGAATCAAGAGTCGTCATCACGAAGTATCAAAGAAGTAATCACTGTCGACTCGACGAGAATGTTTCAAGGAATGAGTCTGTCTCCAATCTCGTGATAAATAATCCAACAGATAATCGCCCTACTACCGTAGATTATTCAAAAGATCACGAGAGTAGTCTGAGAATTGATAACAATGTTGCCACGGTTAGTGAAAACGATAAAGTATCTAGGTACTTCGTTGAAGGAATTGTTGCCTGCTCTCAAAGTAAATGTTACACGTCTCGCCTGGAACTAAGAGAATCGTTTAAGAGACATTTTCATGTCCACGGGAGAGAGAAAGTCAGAAGATATTATACGGGCAATCTTGCGAAAAATCAAATGGTTGATCGTCTAGGACTTAATTTTGAGAAATCTTTTGTTAAACCACGTCCGCCCTATGGCGAGGACGTTAACGATAACGAAGACGTTAGTACCTTTTCTTTTGTAATATCCATGCATCTAAGTCACAGATGGACAGTGCGATTATACATTGTTCCCTAGTTATACACATCGGTATATAGTTTATATTTGAAAAATAAATATAAGAATTGTTACGTCGATCTTATTGATCGGTCGTGACAAATCGGCGCCACTTCTGGGACAGTCAACAAAGCATCGACTCGCTTACTCGCTCCAATAACAACAATCGTAATAATAATATATATGTTTATCGATATTTCTACTTTATATAACGTATATAATTTTGCACTTCGTACAACCTCATGAAAATTATGACTGCCATGATTGTCGACCACTTGGCATAGAGTCTCTGTGATTTTCTACTTTGTTTAGAAATCAAAACTTCTCCTGATTGACACTTTCAAAGGACTTTTAATAAGAATATATAGAGGGAGATTGATGAGACCAATATTGTTATTACTCCTTCAATTCCTTACACATTTTTGTACTTTTATAACGTTTAACCATTAACTCGTATACTGCTTTTCCTGTGAACTTGTCTGTCGTCTGATAATTTTTTGAATCAGTATGAAAAGCAAGAGAGATTGAGGCTTTATTCGAAAATTTCATATGGCACAAATCCATGTAAGGTCTTTTACACGGCGGATTCATATCGTTATCAAATATGCCACGTGATATCTTTTATGAATTTCCTCAAAAAAAAAAAAATAATGTTGGGGGGGAGGCGAGAAGTTGACAGTGCCTGGAAGTGCGCTTTGGTGTGTTTTTAGTAACGAATATCCTTGCATCCTAACTCCTCCTGTCTCCCGCTGTTCCTATTCCAAAACGAGCCCCGGGACTGCCAAGAGCATGCAACGGATCGTAGCGCAAGATCGGTTAAGTTTTTATTTGATCGTTATCCGGCAATAGAGTTCTTCTTATTTGTTCAGTGTAATTTGTCAATTTTTTAATAATTGGCGCGCAATACGTTAGGATACTGCGCGGCTCATTCAGCCTTTCTTTTCCTTGATCGTTACTGTACTTTACTTTATGCATTTAACCGTAATATAATCCAATGATAACTACCGAGCAATTATTTATCATGTCTTTGTAACGAATTTAGGTTTGTTATGTATGAATGGAGGAATGTGATATGATTATCATATAAAAGAATGATGCTCTGAAAAGCTTTTGTGTGTCACAAATTTTTTTTACCTTCAATAAGCAATCAACCACATACAAAAATATTTTGTAAAATCAAAATCCTAGTACTTCACCTTTTCAATTATTGTCAGTAGTCTGAAAATGGTAATTGTCCTCTTCGTTTAAGAGCTACCCCAAAAATCCTTTTTAAGTACTGTTTAAGTACAGTTTCGTTTCGGTATTGCTAATTAACGTACCAACATTTCGTAAAGTCCCCTTCCAGACGAAAAGGTTCCATTGTTTTTGACATTCTAGAACCGAATGAAGCTCCAGCACGGTCAGGACTTACACGATGCCAAAATTTCCCACGTGCACGAGAGTCCTGCCACGTATACCTCAAGATTGGTAAGACCCTTAGGAAAAGTGTTGAGACTTCAGGAAGTTTCGTTTTCCCGAAGGCACCCCGTCGATCAAATAATCACCTTTCCCTTAGAATAAATACCGCAATGCGCGAGCCGCGCCAAATGGCCACATTCAGTAAGAAGATTAACTAACAATGAGATTATTAGTGAAATGGATATGGCTGAGCTTAGCAGCTCGTAACAATGCAACTCAAGTAGCAAAAAGAATCCCGCTGAGTTTTACAGTAAATGAAATTTTATTCCAACACGAGTAATTCTTACCTGAGAAGAAATTTTCGTATTCTAGAACCAATAACGAGAACCATAATAAAAATACAATCTTACCAAGAAATAATCATAACATTAACAATCCGTTGATTAAAACAGATACGGTGCTAATGCATGACAGTAAAGCAATCGCAGGAGAGTGATTTCACGTATATAAAACATAACCATCAACAGTGATTATCACCTTAGTAGTGTAGAGAGCGGAAACGACTTAACAAACCGACAAAGATTCTCCGTGCAAATCGCAATCTTTTATACACAGGAACGTGTTTAAAAAATTGAATCTGATATGAGAAGTCGGACCGTTGCAATGGTCGTCGGTCACTTCAAAGCGCACGGAAAACCCACGCGCGAAAACACTTTACTACATTAGGAAGTGGCATTTTATGTGGACTTCGTGATCGCGAGGGAATTGTTGTTCGTTCGCTTCATTCGTTATTGTGTGCATATATATATCTTTTGCGCAAAGAACCACGTACGACATACACCTAATAGCATCAGTATTTCCTGTAGGATGCAGGAAGAAGAAAGGATAAGTATAATATTTTTTACTTAACTTACCCGCCACTGTGTTGGGTGGTCTCTTAATGACGTGACTCATGCGGCTGGCTTTTGTTATTCCTCGTGCAGAATCCCGCGACGACGCACTCTGGACTTCCTGTCCTCCATATTGTTCAAACATTGGGATGAGTCCTGCCAATGGCTTCTACCACAGTAGAAGTAGGAGTAGATATACACGATGAGATAAGTGATGGTGGATACACAAAACATTTCGCAGAACACCAGAAAACCCTCGAAAAACCTTTCGCTTTTCTAGTTGCTGTAATGGCCGCAGTAGGTAGCTATAATACTTGGCCGAGTTTCCATGGGAGGATGTCACGCGACAAATAAACATACGAACTAAGTGATGGGAAATGTTTGTTTACGCTTTTTAAAGGATAACAAGGATGGCTATTGGCTTCCTTGTTTCTTTATTATAGGCATATTTTACTTTTCGTATTTTTCCCTCCACGCCTCAGGTAATTTAAATACAGATTTTCGATCCCTCCCGGTGAATACGAGCAGACGATATAAACGCGAGTCAAGATGGCGATACGACAATCGCTAAGGTTTATGATCAATGTGTATCTTACAAATACGAGGGGTGTTGCATCCGGGTTTAATCGTAATTCAAAGATTTCTCGTGAATGTTACAGTTATTTGTTTGTGAGAAGGCGTGAAGCGAGCATCTGATAAGATTCACGGAATTATGAAGTAGCCTGACGCATTAGTTTTGTGAAGTAAATTTGGTAGTTCGACAGTGATTCATGGTGACGATAAGGATTATCATTCTTGTCATGGGGAAGTTTCGATAGTTTTTATTATAATCTGTGATACAATATCACTTTAACAATGTGTTCATATTTTTTTTTATAAGGATTCACCATTACACACTGAAGTCAGGTTTGGGTGGCCATCATCCAACTGTCAGAGTATACAGTTGCGTATTGTTAGGGATTCTTATTTTTAATGATTTTCCAGGAATATTACTCGTTCAACTATATTTTATATTCATCAGTGGTTATCTTGCCCATCCCATTTGTCATCCATGATGGACACCAAACTATGTGTAGAGCCTGTTTACTTTCGTCTGTCCTGAAACAACAATTCCCAGTGCTCGTCCACCCAGTCATAACTCATCATCCTCTGGTTTATTTAACAATTCACGATCTGAGATTCAGCACGAGTGCGGTGTAAACCATATGGTTACAAAACATGGCATTAACAGAAGGTAACCTACAAAATGTTTCACTGGTCAAAGAATAGCACGCCGGTAAAATGATAACAATGATAACAGTCTAATAAGAAAAGTAAAAATTGTCAAGACAGTTTTGATATAATTAAATATCTATTAGGCAATAACCATTGCCAAGTGGTGAAGCATATTGAACCGATTTTCGTTTGAATCTGTAAACACGTCCTACATAACGCAGATAAGTGGCCACTTCAAAAAAAAAGGCCAGTTGCACTCATCATTCCACACAGCAATCGAAATTTTCGTTTATTTATTCCAGAACACTGCTGTAGGTAAACAGCTTCAAAGTGTTACCTATACGGAAAGCAGTTCCCGGTCATTAATATGCAATGGAATTTTTTTTTATTTTTGTAAAATACTTTATTTCTCTTCCTTGCCACACAACTGCACTTATTAATTTTTTATGACACTAAAATAATTATACTGTTACTATTAAATTCCGTAGAATTACTTTTTCCGTCTAAAACAATGATCTTACCCTTGACCATTCCAATCGGCAGGGGTACTATATATATCTATATATCTTTTCCATTTCGTATAAGGTAAGCGGCGGGATTTCCTTTTTTGAAATCTCGAATAGTGATCATCGTAGTCCATAAAGGTCGTGCATTAAGTCCCGCAGTGAAGTCAAGCGTTTCCCGACCTGAAAGAGAAACCTGAAAATGTCATACATCCCTTAAAAAAAAGGGTAGAATACGGAAAAAAAAAAACGCTCCACCCGTTTGTCGGAACCACAATCGTTTCTGGATCTGAGTTTTTGCGGTGCACTTCCTCAATAACCCTGCGGGAAATCGAGAGTCAAAGAAAGAAAGAAAAAAAAAAAAAATGAAACGACGAGAAAATTCAAACAGGCGAAAAAATGTCAACCAATGGAGAATAGCCGTAAAGAGAAGAATAAGAAGAATGAAAGATCCAACAGAATAAGAAATCACATGCGATTTTGAATTCCTGATGTCTTCTGAATTTATGGTTAAAAGTAAAAAAAAGGGAAGTTTCATCAAGACACCAATACTGTCAGACAACATTGAATGAACCATAAAATTAAAATGTTAAGTTTCACTCACACCCACTTTATTTAGGAAATTTAGGCCATATTCAATTATTGGAAAGTGTACTTGTAAAGTCACATAATCAATATGGCATGATAGTCACATCATTCTTAAATATCCCATAAGCTTATCACTGAAGGTAAAATTTGTATGGAATAATTAATAGTAAACTATAAAAATACAACTGAATAATATAAATATATGAAATTTTATTTTTCAGTACGTGTCGATGTCAAAAGTTATCTCAGTTACGCCCTTTCAACATTTTACTGGCAGGCGCCGTAAGGGCAAAGTGATTTTTCTAATTCCTCCAGACGCCATTGACGAGGTCGTTCAAAGATCCTTGTCGCATGGAAAAGTGGGTAATTAAGGTAATGCAAGGAAACAACACGGCCAGGATGGAATGCCCCACTACTTCCGCATCTTTAGAAAACAAGGTGTTAATGCAAAGGTACCCAGGTACATACATACAATACTGGCTTCGGTTGATAAATGGACATTAAATAGTTACTAGATAAGTAAACGCTGGTACCATGTGAAACTGCATATGGATTAGTTAAAAAATTGCACAGGAAGAAAATAGAAGGCTGTTGCGTATCGTACCCTCTTTGTATTATCTATTAATTAAGATTGAAAAATCTGTCCTTAATTGCCAAATATACCTGAATTCGTTTTTTTTTTCTTTTTTTCTTTTCTTCACGATACTTATGGATGGCACGTGGATGATTTTACTTTTATTGCCTTTGTAAGTGCTACCGTAACTCATAAAATTCAACCCCTATATATTGTTCTAGACATTCCCTTGTGTATAACGTTTTATATTCATAGCTCAGGAAATTTGTTGAAAGGGTATATTTTGGGTCTGAATTTTGTCGAGTATATTTCAGAATGCTTCAACGAAGTCTTGAAGTCTGTGAAGTCCTTAGGAGCGATCAGGGGTTTTTGAATACAGGTAGTGAGGCTAAACGGGGAGGATGAAAAGGCGCGGACCAAACCCTCATTGTTGTGGGTATCGCTTACAGTTAATCCGCAATACGAAATTCACAACAACCGAGCGATGACTACATCCCTAAAGGTAGATAAATAGGTGAGGGTGGGCGTGGAGGGTGTGTTGAGAAAAAAAAGGAAGAAAAAAGAAATGGAGATTTTTATCGCTCAGAACCACTACTGTTTAGTCGCCGACAGTCCGGTCTGAACATCCGATTTTTATCTGCACCGCTGTGATCTTATGAGCGGAGAAACGATTAACTGTCATCTTGAGCTAGAATTCTTCGATTTATGTGATTCTCGTAAAGTTTCTAAAATCCCATAAATAAAGTATATTTACATTCGCCATAAATATTTTCTATAATAAATTTCATTAGTGAGATGAAAATTATTTTTTATTAAACTGATCTAATTTTTTTTCTACATTTTTAGACATTATTTATTTCATTAATCAATATTTTATATTTTACATATATTGGTATTGCGATACTTGTTTCCTAAATAATCAGTAATCTTATACAATAGAAGAACTTTGAAGCATCCAATAATTGTCAAGTATCCAATAATTGTCAGCAGAAAATCGGCTGACGCAAAAGTTTATCCTCTGACTTTTTTTCAGACTCAGTCCCATTTGCCTTTCCTTTCTGTGAAGTCTGAAGCCAATGGGAAAGTAGAAGGCGTGTCGATGGTCCCTCCAATGGGGACTTTACCGCACAAGGGTGGAGGACAGGCCCACGCGACTTCCCCTAGCAAAGACAAGTAACTAGTAGCCGTTGAGTTAGTCTGGCCCTGACTGCAGTGCCGAGTATCGGAGTATCGTGACACTCCTGTTTTACTCACATTCATTAATAACAAACAGTTTCTAGAGTTAACGAGGACTTAATAATAACAACAAGGATTTTTTTTGGAAGAATCACGTGCGTGCTTGAAGCAAATTAAACATCATGAATTTGGTTTCACCCATGGATCTGCAGCTGCATCTGCATCAGCAGATGCTCTACAGACAGCAGCAAATCACGCTACATCATCATCGACCAGGTATTTTTTTTTTTTTAATTATCTAATACATTTCATTACCATGTAAATTGATTACCTTTCAGCATGATCAAAATTGAACGACATTACTTACTGGACTAAATAATTATTAATTGGACTAAATAGTATGAAGATCTTGAGCAGATACCAGTGTGTTATCATATATATGTACGGGTCGCCCCTTTTTTATGACGTGTTAACTCGACACATTCCGAAGAACATGTTTACAACGAACTCTCGTCGCGGCTTCCGTTTGTCAACGAGTAAAATACGTCATTAGACATTGCGTACAGACAAATAAATAGTCGAGTCGCTTATAGAATTCTCGAGACGGTTTACCCGTTATAACGAGTGACGCCAGACCACGAGGAATTCACACTGACATCTTTACCAATGTTCAAATAACGAATAAGAATATATAAATTGTCCATGATCCTCATTGCACTGTACAAAATTCTCTAAGAGAAGAATAATTGCAAAAAAAGAAACACGTGGTAGACAAAAGAATTATTTTACATGGCTTTTGCGAGCCAGGAACAAATCTTCCAAGAAACACGAAGTCGGTCGACCTCGTAACTGCAAAAATGACGTATCACGCGAATCCAGACGAATATAACGAAGGGTCCTGAGAATCGTCAGCATCATTGCGTGTCTGCGGTACAAAGGCCACGATTATCATTAATTAAGAAGGTCGTCCAAGAAATCAAGTACAAGGGGGAGTGGCTACCCATCTTAAGATTGTTCGGACGATAAAAAGGAGATCAAGGGTGCATTTTTAGTTCGTTCTAAAAAAGGACCAGATCCTGGAATTTCGGAGCAGGACACGCTCGTTACACGATGACAGCTCGTGCGTCCCTGTAAAACGAAGATCAGTGTGAGGGAAAGATTGTCGCGTCATCGTAATTGTCCCACGGAAGAAGACAGTCCCATCCGAGTCACCGCCATTAGGTATTAGAAAAAGTCACGAAAGGATCCCACAGCCCACCCCCTTGTTGAAACTAACAGTGTCCTCAACGCAGTGCGGTTTCCGGGCTGACAAATAAGCATCTGCTCTTGTTTGCCGTGTCTCCGGGCCATTCTGTCTATCCCAAAGACAGAAAGGTGGAATATTGTCATTATTTTTTATACCTAATGGCATAAAGATGTTTGCTCGGAGGGTGTGGGCCATTTAATGGTCCCTCTTCTAACGCATCAGGGGACACTAGTAGTAATACCACAGTAGTAAGGATAACGACCAGTGACGATCGCTGAGTATTGGATAAAGGAAAACTAAAAAAACCATAGGATCTTATGGTAAACGAAAAAAAGTTCGATTTTCAAAAAAAAAATAGCACCTGTCAAATCTTATACAGAACGTCAAGAGATTGGGGATAGGGCATGCGCAGACTATACTTAATTTCTCCTTTTTTTTTTTGTATGTGTTTCTTTTCTACCAGTCGCCAAGGCACTGCGCTATTAAGTCACTTTCCAAGGGGGTAATTCGGTTATAATGGTTTGTTTGTTTTCTAGAGATGCGTGTTATGTGCACCACCCTAAGTATAGAGCCGACCCAGGAAAGGCGGGTGCGTGGCGTGCATGCGTTATGGTGGTCCCACATTATAAGTTCATTAGGGCGCGAACGGCTACGCCAGTCCTCTACCCCATAACCCGTCATTACCTCTAATGTGCCCTAAGGATTTCTAGACAGGTGTTGAAACACTTCTAAATACGGATCTGCCCCGTTTCCATGTATGGTTGTTACGCAACATTAGATTCTATTGAAGCTAACGTTCTAATTTATTTTTATTCATGGTCCACCATACTTATTATTCCACGCTATACGATTTACAATCTAGATCACATGTATGTAAGTGCAGTTTTGAATCTGGTCCCAACTAAAATGTTAAACAGTTGAATTCTGTGAATTTGATTGCATTACTGCGTTTGGTATATATGATAACTCTATAAAATAATTAACCTAAAAATTATTTGAATTTTAAGAAAAATCTAAAAATATGTATGGATGTATATTGGTTAGGAATTTATCTAGCTCTTGGAGACGAAGCTGTCTCACAAGTATCCACATCAAACGTGCCGCCACCCAGCGAACCGGACAATCGTTATCTGCCGCCAAGAATGGGAGAGCCCGAAAGCTTCCCTCACTGAATATCCCTTATGTCCGCGGTCAATGCCAATTATCCTGGCAGGATAATGCGTCCAGGGTTCTGGGAGAGACTCGTCCTCGAGGAGACAAGTGCAGAAGCGCTCATGCATGTAGACAGAAGGAGACGACCCGCTAAGACATTTTGGTTCGGTATATCCACGGATAGACCTTTCTTCCTTTTATGCACAGTGCGACCATAATCCTCCGTCATCACCTTCCTGGCGGAAAGAAGAAAAAAAAGTGCCTAGGAGGATGTTTACTTGGCGGGTCGTCGCGTGCTGCTATTGTCATACGTAGAAAAATATTTTACGACATTTTTACCTGTACTTGTATACCATATGCGGTGAGGAATTTCGCCTTGTTGAAATATAGAAAATTAAAAAAAAATTTTTTTTATTTTTTCAGAAGAGATGCCAGGATCAGGTTGGCTGGTGTCACCATGTCCAGGAGGTGGTCCACCTCTGCCACGAGAAGTCACAGTCGAATTGCAGAATCGTCGATTGTGGCAGCAATTTCATGCTGAAACCACGGAGATGATCATCACCAAGCTTGGCCGGTGAGAAGACATAAATTTTAGTCAATTGGTATACTGGAAAGAAAAACTGTATATAGTATTGGGTCTGGGTCCTCTGTGTCAGTTGCGTACGAAATGTTTATTACCCTCATGAATGGCGCCGACCGGATCCTTAAAAGGCTACCGAATAATCCCTCTGAGCTGAGCTAGTCGAACCTGAGCTCGTTACACCGGGTAAGCGATACCCCAGCTACTCTCATTGAGTCGAAGCATCCTTGCGCGAATAAGCACCCAGCTAAACGTTCAGTTCTTGTCTAATGTTCACCTTCCGAAAAGCTCAACCTTCAACTTCCACCACCTTCGGGGAGGTGAAACTAAGGGAACACTAGCCAGCTGCCTGTCGGCCACTGTCTTTATGAACGTCGCGACCCGTCGGCGTCGCGACGCATGGCTGCGCTCTCGCGGTCCCTTTGAAAGCGACCTTTCCGATCTTCCAGACCTCCTTAATTAGACGTTTCGGGATAAGATTTTTGTGACATTGGTTTTTCTTTTTCTTTGCAAGAATTAAGCAATATGCGCCCCCCCCCAACCCCTCCCCATTCTTGTTCACTTAACACTTTGTTCAAGATGTGTTTCTGGGGACATTTTTACCTGGTTGAAAAATTTTCTTTTATCTTTTCTCAAAATATATGAAAATATTTATATTTTCAATAATGACCATTATTTTTGCAAAACATGGTAATTTTTTTTCTTATGCTACAAATTGTGCAATACTTGCACCTGTATAAAATCAGTTTATTATTTCCTTCATACGTTCGATAAGAAAAAAGTCAATACTATAGCATATACATATCTCGCTAAATACTTCCAAACTTTTCAATTAGCACCGTATCGATCTATCAATTCCTACATTTAATATGTCTACACCTGGTATTCCCAATCAGGTATATCAAAGCGCCAATGGAAATTAAACGGACAGGCATCGGCTATTGAGATTCGGATCCCACGCGCAGGGGGTCGGTTGCCTGTTGGCTGTTAGTTTGGCCCGACAGACGAGCGGACAGACAGTCGCCGGCGCCTCAAACTACTTTTCTTTGTCTTAGGGCCGCCACCGCCACCGCCAACATCATGGTGGTAGACAGTGGGTAGAGGAACGCATGGAGAGTGAACGGTAGAGTCAGAAACTACGAGAATGAGAGAGAGAGAGAGAGAGATATAGAGAGAGAATCCGTAGGATACATAGCTAAGCCACATTCCAAAATTATTAGCCGCGACATTTCTTCTTGCGATTGATAAATTGACGTAGAAAATTCTTCCGACACATTTTAATTCGAAAACTGTACCATACGCTATATTATACACGATGCGTATTGTGAGATTCAAATTTTTCTTTAAATTCCCGCCAAACGGTATGTCTACGTGACAAAGGCGCAATTAGTTTCACGGGGCGGAAAGATCGAAAGAAACTCGGATGGGACAATAGTAAAAACTTATCTGTACCATCGCGGCTCCTCGGGGAGACGTGGACCTTTGCACGCCATTTACAAGGGTGTAGACAAGCGACCGGACCTGTCTGGCTACGCATTCCGGGACCTTTACGCTCTTCCCTTCTTCGTGTCTCACTTATGCGTCACGAAGAGAAAAAGACCGGGAAGGACATACAATTTTATTCTGTACTTCCGGTCATAAGTGGATGCCACCGCGGAAGCAAGAACTTCCTAATGTACGGAAATGTAGGCAGATAGTGTACGCAGAATTTATGCAAGCGATAAGTTCGCGTAGATTCGTTTGAAAAACGGAAACGGATGCTTCCTACAAGATCGTTGCGCAGATTACCTGTTCGCGCGTTACTTTTAAATATAAACGAAATATCGTCCTTACGACTTGAGTTAAACGACATTCAAGTTTTAACGGCACAGTCCGCTCGGCAGATAATTCGCAGGAGGTCCATCCTTACAAAGATTTAAGACCTATACGAATGTTCTTTCGTGGGCGGTCGAGATGCAACAATGGCGTCAACGCTGTTGTCGACCTTCCTGCTTTGCCAGGTTTGCCAAGTAATTTCACTCGCCACGTGTCCGACATATGCTTCAAGCATGTTGTCGGGTTGTAACTGATCAGTATTCCGTGGCACGATTGATTTTTTTTACTTTCTTCTTTCTACCAGAATTCGTACAATTTTGCACACAGTGTCCGCTCGTCAGGGCGTCCGCTTCCTGCTGTTATGTCGTACATAACCTATACCCCGTACTGACTCATTGTCTTGTTTTTCTATACTTCACTGGTGAAAATCACAGCCGACGTAGAGCTTGCGGGTAATACGTTTGAGGAAATATGTCTGACAGACTTCTGTATTCAAAATAGTCTATTTTTCTCATTAGCTAATATCTATTTAGTGGCCATGCGGTAAATTTGAATGGACAACGAATGCACGGGTGAAGTATTTGATGAATTTCCCTTGCTGGGGATTAAGAAAATGACGTTCTGAAAGCTGTAATAGGTTAGGTCAACTTTGACCATTACGTTACTGCTGCTATTAACAGTTCTTACCTTGGGAGCTACCGGATAATTACTGATCAGTTCGATCCTTTCATCGGATAGCAATCGTGGTGTCAAGCTATTCTTATCTGTCGGATTGTATGTACGTGTGCCTTTCGAGAAACGTGTATTTATTGACCTTTTAAGGGTAGGGACCCGACGGAAAGTGTCTACCGATTAAATCTTACTAGTGGTGGTATACCCTTGTACAGATGTCCTATCACACTTTACAGTCTTTATAGAAATTTACTGGAAATTCAATATAATAACAAAATGACCCTTAGACTTGTTCGTAATAATTGTTAAAATCAACGTGCTTCAGCTTTAAAAAAATATCTAACGGTTTCTGCAATTATAAGGTTAAACGTTAACATCATTATTTGTAATCCAATATAATATTGAATACCGTGAAATTGCCTATGTTAAATTTCTTTGAAATAGCATACTTGTAAAATACATGGAGTACTGCATTGGATTCCATAGAGAAGAACGTAAGTGACGAGGAAGGAAAGAGAAGGCAGTCACAGGAGGGCAGACAGGCGCCCTGTTGGCCAGGCGCCAGTGCAGTAATCGTCCTTCCTTGCAAAGCCTTGTCCCACGGACTTGTCTACTCCTGGTAGAAGTGGCCACTACTCGCCGGTGCATGAGTATCCTGGCATATCGAGTCTATCCAGCCGGCACTTGGAGGCGCCTGTCGTCTTGCCTCTGCAAACTTAACCTCAAATGCACTCCTCGTACCAAGGAGCTATTACTCAACTTCGTGCTATATCGCGGCCTCCATAGACATGAAAACTGCATATTGATCATCCATGGGATAATGACATTTCATACTAGGGTATGTCCGTTAACTCTTTGTGAAGTGGCATCTTAATTGCGTTTGTCATTAACCATCCTTTTTGGATTAAGGGACTTAAACATAGGTACAGGTATAAAGTACGTACCTAGTTATACGTGGGTAATTAGTCTTTTTCATGACTAAAATTTCAGCGCCATTTTTTTTAAGCATTTCTTTTAGTCACTGAGTAACGTAGTCATTCGACGTCGGTACTACTTGAAGGTTATAACCATGCGTTGCTTGGTTCCTTATGATTTTTACTGAAGAAAGCATTTCCTTGCGTACTCGATAACTACTTCGGGCACAAGACTGTCGAGATCTTTGGGTCTTAGCTCAGGGCCTGAGGAAGCTTGCAATTATGTACGTAAACAAAAGTCCAAAGTGAAGATTGACTTTTCGGACTTGACTTACGGATTAGCCGAGTTTGAAATGTTTACGTAGCGGAGGGGCGTAGCATCGTGTCGATAAGATCAAAGGATTGCAGCCTCTGGAAGTTCCCGGTCTTGATCCTTTTTCTCCTTTCTCTCTCTTTCCGAAGTCCAGACTGACGCAGTCCGGCCGCTGCGCGTCCCGTAAAACTTACTACGTGCGGTCCTACAAAATGACAAGGGATTTTTGTTTATTGTTACAAGGATTTCTTGTATCTTTCCCATCGGGTGGAAAAAAAGAAATGTGCATTGACAGATAAAGAGAAATATCGCAATCAGTGAATACTTAATAACGTACCCAATAAATAATGCGTCGGCGTGTGCTTCGTGATAAGCTGATTACTCTTATCACGAAGCGGCACGATTCGAGTATCGTCGCGTGTCCTGAAGAAGCCAGATGCTTCATGGAACAGATTCAGGATCACAGGCGTGTCCTTAAGTAGAGATAAGTAGAGCACGTTGCCTCATGTGGGATACAGCATTATCCAAATCAGAATATTATTATTGGCGTCATATGCAGTTTTGTGCTCATTTAAAATCCTAACCTATATTTTTACGGTACCTAAAAAAAAAACGGAATCCTTGTATAATTTTCTTTATAATTAAAAATTTTCTTTTTCTTTCAGCCGTATGTTTCCCTCTGTTCAATTGGTTATCCGTGGCTTAGAGCGTCGCGCGCGCTACTGCCTATTACTAGAGGTGGCACCGGCGTCTCGACGTCGCCATAAATACGTCGGTGGAGGCGGAGAAAATGGTGGCAACCCCTGCGCAAGGGGATGGACCTCAGCAGGCCCAGCGGAACCCCAACCACGCATTAATCGCAGGGTATACCTACATCCCGACAGTCCAGCTACCGGTGCCCACTGGATGCAGCATCCAGTGAGCTTCAGCAAGCTGAAACTCACGAACAACGCCGTAGATCATCACAATAACGTGAGTGCTTTTCTTAGATCTTGACGAATGATGCATGCAGTTGAACTAAAAAAAAAAAGAAGTGGATCCATTACCAGGGCGTTAATAGAGCCGATAAAAAAAAAGTATAAGGAAGAAGAAAAAAATAAAGTACTGCCTTCCCTCGGGAGAATAACACTTCCTGGGAATGATAGGGTGACTCATCCGTGGGGACTCTGTCTATAAGTCTCACACGCAAATCAGTGGCGGGCCCATTTATCTGAAAGACTCTTGTTTGGACAGCTTCTTGTCTCTAGGTGCTTTACCGGGGTTCGGATTACAGTCGAAACATGCCCGACATATTCTGAGCATGGGAGGTCGCCACACACGGGTTTCTATTATTTTTTAAATTTTCTTTTTCCTCCCTCGTCGGTTCCTAGCTGCCAGATAGCTATTACGAACGTATCTGTCACTCTACTAATTTTTTTGAGATTAAATTACTACAGGGGTATAGGGATAATATTCTGGAATATATTGTTAAACTATAATTTTGGTATATTATTATTGTTTTTGTTGTGGCCTGAAACCAGAATCGTTACGTCATTTTGAAGGGATAAAATTGAAGAGTAGAATGGAATGCAATAAAGCTTTAAGATATACTTACTTCGTGGATCCACACTGTGAGGACGTGATGGTGCAGGCTATTGGGTCACTTTTCTCGGTACCCTGAAATATTTAAACGAACAGAGGCGCCGCGGAACTGTGACGGCAATCCCGAGAAATATTTATTACGTAGACAGGATATTATCGGGGTATAACGTGGGAGCAGAGAACATTTCTTTACAACGGAAAGTAACAAATGTCGTTTCGCCGCGTGATAAGATTCTCTTTTTTTTTTGACATTTTTTCTCTCTCTTTTCTTCTTCGTACCAACATCCCCACTTCTCGACTTCCACTGGAACGAGGATAGAGAAATGGAAGTTTGAACCCCAAGAACGAGAGACCGCCCGCGTGTCTATTTCCACGTAGATGCTACCACTGAAAACAGACTCGGCCCACGTTCACGTCTTTTTATCTGACAATGCATTAGGGCTACCGTTAGCCACTACCGAGTAGATAAGAAAACCTTCAGACACTTTTGTCGCCGGTTCTTACCTTCTCCCAAGCACACTCTACCGTCTGGTCTATTAATTTGACCCGCGCATCACTTTTCGAAACCCGGTGGCATTCGTAATTATACGAGGCTGACGATTCTAACGATTCTAACGTCATTATGGATACTTTGACTAGAGCCCCGTGTTCCGACATAAGCTTTCGGCACAGTGAAAATGCTGTCAGTATAGCAAAATGACGTCATTTTCACAGTACTGACAGCTTACATCGGAGCACAGGGTAGGACGCGCTGTACGTTTATGTAGATGGCGCACGTTATGCTTGGCGCGCTTTTTGAATGTTTCTACGTGCGAAGTGAGAATATTATTTGACGGGTATAAGAGAATTTGAAAAGAAGGGTCTTAAGTATGGTAATGCATAAGCTCTTCGTGCTATTCTGGGATGGGCCCTTACACGGGTATGGTAAGATCGTGTATTGTATTGTTATAATGGAGATTAACGCGCTTGAAAAGACTCTGTAATAGATATACCTAGGTGGCTACTGGCGTCCTTTGCACTTAGGGTTTTTCATTTTTATGGGGACTACTGTACATTCCCAGCTGTTGGTACTACCTTGCCAATTAATATAAGCCGGAGTCGTGGTGAGCCCTGAGGGCTTGTGGTTTTGCCTGTAACGCGAGACGACCTGGACATTTCTTAAAGCTTTCTTCAAGAGATCTAGATATATAGATATACAAGCGTCTATACGTTGCGCATAAAATAGTATAGGAAGAATAAAAAGTGTTTCAATAAAGTCAATTCCAGGAAGGGAGACCAAGTCCAGTCTGGATTTCAAGAATCGCGTCTGTCCCTTGATCGTAATGCTCTTTAAAAGGGCGCCCATCTTATCTAGAGCGGTGCCCTTGATGATGAATTCCACAAACTAATTATGATTTTAATAAAAATATATATATATATACTGGCAACCCTTTTTCTCTTGCGTCAGGGCATATACATATGTAGTTACTGCAGTTTTATCTGAACTCTTCTTCCTGGTCTCTATAAAGACACACTAATGTCTTGATTTATTTTTCTCTTTTATAGGTGGTACTAACCTCCATGCACAAGTATATTCCGAAGATTTGGGTCATCCGGTGTGACGATGCTACCAGTTTGAATAATCTTTACTCTCAACCTGCTTCGTCCTTTACTTTCGATGAAACAGAATTTATAGCTGTGACTGCTTACCAGGTGAGTAATAAAGATTGCCATTTTTATAGACTCTTTTTGTATTCACTTTTTGTATGTCTTTTACACGGAATAATATTTCTTATTGTATTCTTTTTTTTTTTTCTAGAACGAAAATATAACCAAGTTGAAGATTGACAATAATCCCTTCGCCAAAGGTTTTCGGGAGACTGGACAGTCTCGTTGTAAAAGAAAGTTACATCATGTGAACTCTGGCGATTCCGGCCTTGATTCGAGCCAGGAACACTGTGCAGCGGATGACGAGGAGGAAAATAATTCTTCTTCGGAATCAGAGTCGAATAGGATTCAAAGGCCTTCAGAATGCGAGGGTCAAAGGTTAAAGAGAGCCTTTAGCGAGACTGGGAGCTTTGACGACAGCGGTGTCAGTAGTTCAGGCGGTGCGAGTCCACCTCTTCCGTCGGCAAGCATCAATCCTTGTCCCAGGATTGAAAATCATAATCCTACGCCACGTCTTCACAGACCCTGGGCAGATTCGCCACCACCGCCGGTACAACAGACGCCAGAGCCTAAACCCTTACACGCACCGATACCTGCGCACTTTCAACTCTTACATCCTTTTGTACTTCCGTCTCATCACTTGACAGCTTTAGAATTTGCCAGGATTCATCAGATGCATCGTTATCAGTCTGCTGGATATTTATCGAAATTCTATCCTTAGATACTTTTTTTACTTCTGTCTAGCACTTAAGTATTATTTCCTATAAGTAAGGCTAGTGAAATTTGATTTCATTGCAAACCACTCCCACCACTCTCGTTTTATTTTATGTATTGTACATTTATTCCGGATAGTTCCTCTTATTTTTAAAGTGTTCAATAGTTTTCAATATCTCTTTTTTTTTGTAATATTTGTATAGGATTAAACTATTATTTTATCATAATTCTAAATATTGTTAGTCCTCGTCGACCCTCTGTCTGTCAAGACTTCCATGTAGGCATCAGTGTCTATCAGGTTGCATACTATGCAGGCGTATAAAATTTGCCATTATTGGATATATTCTTCAGTTAGGGTCAAGTATCAGGATTACATATAATTTTTATGATTCCCGTTACAAATTGTTTCCTATAAAGCTCACAATTTTTATATGAATCGACTATAGGATTTTTATCAGAAATCGGCTGTAACAATACAGAATATCTGTACAATAATTATCCATAACAATACAGATTTTATACGTTGCCTTTAAATGTAAGCCACTTTATATTAATGACATTAACAAATATGTCGCCCAACTCAGCAATTAAAATTAATAATTACGTGCTCGCACGTATATTGTAAAAATTAGGATAACTGTATAAGATTGTTATTTAAATAATAGTTTAAAAGACTGGAAAGTTTTTATGTTTTATATTAAACCGTTACAATAAATTACATTTTACATAAGAAAACTACAAAAATGTCTCGTCAATTAGTTTCCTTATTCTATTCCACAATGCTTTTGTTACGATCAATTCAAATCGCATGTACCAAGCATTACTTAAGTAGCACAGAAGTCAGTGTCAATTAACAGTTGTAGCTACACATGTTACTCTCTGTCTGCTTCCAATTCCCCGTTTTAAAAGTGGGTATCGATGTTTCTTAAAGAGGCGCCACTTTGGATACGGGCGCCATCACTCTGTCCAGACCAGACAAATCCTGCTGGTTTAACTGCCATCTACCTAGATACAATACGAAACTGTCACAGCAGTTTAAAGTTGTCTCCACACTGAACCCGTAACTCGAAACCTGACGGTACAAAGTCATTCATCAAATGGGAAAGACAAAAGTAGAAAAATTCTTACAAATTTTCAATGAATCATCTATACCAGGGGTTATGTATGCTATCGTTATGGCGTCACTTATTAGCATCTTATTCCAATAATCGCAAGTCAAAAGAGTGTAGAAGGTCTATAGCCAAGTTTCTCTGTACTCAAAAATCTCAGCTATGTGAAAGAAAGCAGAAGTCTCTTGGAGCACTTTGAAAGATAGGAGAGTGTGCTTTCACTTTAGTGTCTCGACAAGAAGATGTCTACGTGGGTGGACCCCAGTGCCAAATCCCTAATAAGTTTTGTCGCAAGGACGACGCCTGCTCGGTCTTGCGTTTAAAACGGCGCCTTTGGGCGTCGAGTGGTGTCGCCAGTGAGGACGATTAGTCGTGGTCGTCTATTGGCGTCTCTATAGTTTGACAGCTGACTTTTTTTATCTCTTTTTTTCTTCTCTCCTCTTCACTCTTATTACACAAAACTGTATCAAGTCAATTTGTTACCTATAAACGATAATACCATTACAAATGGTAATAAGTTTGACACTTATTGCAAAAAACATTTATTTTATAACAAAGAAATTCCTGTCACAGAAGTATCATTTAAAAATACCGATACCTGAGAATAAGTACTCAAGAATCTTTAAAAAAATTATATGGCTGCTTTCTTGAACTTTTTTATAGAACACTTAACGGTACCGCAATCCGTTATTACCGATGCAACATTTTCTTGAACAGATACATACGCTGAATGTAAATTAACCTCACCTTGTTATAAGAAGTGTTTGCAACGAATGAAAATTATTTACTGTGTACAGTCTATATCTTCTGATCACGAATTATCAAAGTAACTTATGAGTTGATTAATTCGCATCACAATGCTTATAGAATAATTTATATGAACTTTAAATGACGCAATGGAGTATCGGACATCGACTTATCTAAAAATGGCAAAGCCGGTTTAACGAGGTGATACAGTACAATGACCGTAGACAATCGATATTACAGATTAATTGTT
>JARQSV010000113.1:501089-530022 GCA_030142285.1 Calameuta idolon
AAGTGTAACTTTAACCCTGATATCTGTCTTCAAATAATAGTTAAACGCAGCATCTTTTGTCTCCTCGATTTTTTAAATATTTCGGACAATAAGGAGGATCGTAAGCAGTCAGACAGAAGGATCCTCTGGCGCCATTTGGAGTATGCTGTCCCATTATCAATACCTCTCCAGCCCTTGAAGATATCCTAGGTCCTGAAGGACATCTCCTAGAGCATGGTTCGGCTATCATATCATTCCCGCCATCGATACTCTGCGCCATGAAGCACACAACCCAGACATGACTGCAAAGTTGGGAATTAGATCGGTTTTCACAGAATGGTTGAACCTTGCCGCCGTTAACACAAAAATCCACGTGACCCACTCTGCCCGTTTCACCGTAATATCCAGCATTCGTATGAATAACTTCAACAAAATCTGCATCCCCACTGTCCAATCTGTTCAACAATCCTGGCCTGATAAGTGGTCTGGCTGGATCCAGACCTACAATTCTGTTCATACGAAACAGTAAGTAATTCGCCATTATCCCACATATATGAGCACCTAACGAGTGTCCCACGCAGGTAGTCCTGGGAATAGACAATCCCAAGTTCCTCAGACTGGTAAGTGTCCCGGCAAGACATTTGGCTACAGGACGAAGATTTGCAACGGCTGCAGGATAACAAGGCGCTGCGCAAAGTGCACCCCAATCCACCATGAAGACGTTGTAGCTTCCATTCCTAATATACGCATCCCTCAGAACGGAAATGGGTAGAGTATCGTCACCTCCAGCGTAGCCATGAATTAATATAATGTTCTCACTCCTTGGATCATACTCTGCATGACGTAACCAATCAGATTCGTGCACGTCCAGCTTACGCTTTGGGTGTCCTGGACTGTAGAGAAATATATGAATGTCAGGATCCGGACAAATATCTCTGTCGTTTCCTCGACGCCAGACACAATCGTCCTTATTGTATTCTGCGGCCGCTCCACTTTGTATAGCTTCCTGAATGGGTCCTCTGGCACCCCATGAGAATTGTATTAACGCAAGCACTACTGTCAAAGTCACTAAACTTCTCATGATTATTATCCGTAGAGATAATTAAGTTTAAAAAAAACTGATACTCCTCACCCAAGCACGAACGTTCTTCTTCTAGACTCAATCAAAAATGTATTTCACTTTTATTCATGGCGGGCTGTGCTTTACCGTTTAACTTCCTCGCGGTACCGTTGGCTCCCCTTCTTTCGCGGCTGACTTCTCGTACATTCTGACGGGTGACACTTTTGGACGGGGATTCGAGTATACGGAGAGCTCCGCGAATAATTGAGTGATAATTATTATATTTGGATATCAAAGAATTGCATCTGTAGGATGCACCGTGATATGGTAATGATATATGAAATTATCAGTCTGAATCTACCCTTTGTCTAGTCTGTGTTCGGAATTCCAAACTCAGGTGAGAGTGTACATACAGGTTATTTTGACTAGGAGAAATTGCTTGTTGATACAGTTATTAGATATTCAGTTGCGTCAAGTTATATTTTGGTAATGGCAAAGTAGGCACGAAAATCATTAGTGCTTACCACGGTGTTACACAAGAGAAGACCGTTTCGATCGGCGATTACTTACGGAATGGAAGTCTCATTCCGAGTCTCGTAAATTTTAGACTCCATCTGGTATATGACTTTCTAGGCTACGTGATTTCGCAAGATTCCAAAAAGACGGTAATAGGCCAGGGGGAATGCCGTTCACGCATTCTACGTGAGAAGATTGACGATTCCGCAAACATGGAATATTCAAATATCTAAGAAGCCGAAAATATTCAACTGCCATCCGAAGGTCGCTAGAATCATGATGTAAATGTGACAAGGTGTGTTCCTACCGAGGTCTGTTTTTCAACTCTCTCTGCGCCTTCCAAAAAGGCCGCCATTCGATGCTATATTTTCATTTATTCACTAGCAAATATAGTTACGTTTTGGAAGTATACTATGATCATTCTGTCAAAAGGGCTGCGCGGTGTAACGTCTTGTCTCCTTTACTTCGTGGGTAAAATTATAACGTTTGTGTAATACGACGGAAAAAGATCTTGTCACGAGCAAATCATTATAGAGATATCATATGGCCATAATAATAATATAATAATGCATCACACGTGCTGACCCACTAGACAAAAAAGGCTAACGATTATTATAGCGATTGGCAAAACTACTGGAGGAACCGGTCATTCATAGTGAAAGTGTACAGTGAAATTAAAAATGTCATAATGCTAAAAGCCTGAATGATTGGTTATCATAATTCAATGATATCGGTAATTTGATATTTTTTTCAGGACAAGTGACTTTTGTCCCACTTATACGTTTACGTTAGTTGAATAATAAGATGCTTGCAAGGAAGTAGAGGTGGGACCTACGGGTGTAACCGGATGGTTGTAAGAGAGTTACGAAAGTGAAGAATTCTTAATATTTACTTGTTAATTTCGCCACTTTCGTTCAATGGACCGACAGACAACAAGACCATTTGTTCTGGACTTGAATCACGACCGGTGAATTCCGGTTGTCGCGGTCACAATGCCAGTGACTCTTTACGTCACTTCCCATTTGACTCATCCTGTAGGCGTCTTGCGATCTGTAAGCCGTCCAACGGCTCTTTAATTCTTGGTGATTCGTCTGATTTACAGTACGAGATTCCTGGTTGGTTTAACGATGGTTAGCATTTGACGTTAATTGAAAAGACGATGGTTATTTTTATTGTGCACTATCAAAGTAAAATATGCCTACTGTCCTTTTTATAATATATGTATATATAACTTCACCTATTATAACACAATATGGCATAGTTGTTATTTCGTTTAACGTCTTTTCCAGAATTTTGAATCATAGAGAATGTAACGGTTGTTTTTCTCGAAGGAAATTTGAATTTACGTTAGACGCTAAACATGTATTCACCTTGATGTAAAACGATAGCCAGATAGGACAAGCGGAATTCATGAAGAATGAGTGGATGGTTCGTTTTCTTCACGCATTAAAAAGTATAATGGCTGTTGCGATTCCGGGGGGTGTTCCGGCCAGCACCAGTATTATCCTAGCGCCTGACTTCATACTTTGGGAATTTCGAGGTACTTAAATGACACGCAAATTGTAAAGGCTAAAAGAACTTTAGTGATCGTGAAATATAACTGGCCGAACAGGCTCCATGGAGTGTGTCGTTAAAAAAAAAGTAACATTAGTTGGATAGGATTGAATCAAAGGATTGACGGATACGTAAGGTAGTATGTTGCACACAAAAGTATTTTATTTAAAATCATGGACTATAAAAGTTCATGAGAACATAAGTCGAAGAATCATGAGTGACACTTGCGACTAAGTACGGGCGTACACGATGATGACTGTGATTAGATTATTATAACTCCGAGCACGTAATATTAGCACTTTAAGAGACGTAACATTTTTGAGTGTGAAATATATGAATATGTATCTTGATATTATTATATCTATGTATATGGGAGAACAATGTATTTTGGTAACAGAACGTACGATTCTCGTATCAAATAGAGATTGTACTGTTTTTGGTTCTCGGACAATGGCGGGTGGCTATTCTCCTCAATTAAACTTACGTTTATCTATTTTGTAATACAGAAACCTTTCGGCGAGGCTGCGTGTATATATCTGGAACACAGCATTTGTTCTCCCAACTTCTTTCCTTCAATTCTTTTTTGATCTTTTTTTTTCCTTTCGTGGGTATCCGTCGCATAAATAGACACTCCAAGATCATGGATTCGTGTGTCGGGATTAACTTATTAAATACAATCGACACGTATAATACCTACACGAACAGCTATGTACACAAATAAATCAAATTGTCAGATAAACAACGTTTGTGTCGCTTAATTCTGGCAAATGGTACTTTGCATACAGTTGATCCCTTTAATTTACTGCCAAATTCTGTAGTCTCGAACTGACAGCGTTACCGATTTGCACCTTGTCCGCATCGCTTAGTTTCACGTTGTTTGATGACTGACCTAATCTTGCGCATGCTTTTTTGTGCATGAACCAATGGAGTCTTTGACATTCACGATCGCAATATTGCACAGCCTTACACTTGCTGCATTTCTTTGTTGCTTTCTCTTCGCCGCATGTCACACAGACTTGTAGGTTATCCGAGAATCCTCGTTGACCGTTTATTGCTGCGGATACTACGGACACAGCTGATGGGGGATCCGATCCTGCGAGAGTGGCGACCATTTGACGGAAAATTGTACTCTCTCGGAAAGGAAATTCTCTCACTGCTTCCCTTAAAAAGGCTTCCTGGTATTCGGGATTCCCATCGGGCTTGCTACACTTCAGAAACTTTCGAACCAGCAGTTCCACAGCATCGGATTTTTTCTCTTCTGCTTCATCGTTTATTTTTTCTTTATCACTTCTCTCTGCTTTCATTGCTTCTTGGCGTTTTTGACACTTAATTATTTCGGCTGTTACACAACTGAGATAGTGATATTTGAATGCCATTACTTCATTTGTTTCTACACCTCGAGTCATTTCTCTGTGGCGCATTGCTTCCAAGACCTTTTGAACCTAAGAATTTAATGTGATGTATTACGTAAAAGCTGTGACAATCTTAATGTAATGGTAAGTGGAAGGGAGAATGCGTACCTTGACCAAATTTTCCAAGAGGCCAGGACATTTCTGAAGATTTATAGCAACTCGTACAGGATGAACATTAACTTCCATGATGAACTTATGGAACGAATCTGCCAGGTGTGGTGGCAACATTGGTTCAGTTTGCAAACCCTGTGGTTTTATGTAATAATCTATGTCAGCCTTTGGGATAAAGTTGTTGATGGTTGCGACACAGTTGTGGTTTCCCACAAATGCTGCCATTTGTGCAGGTGTGCGTCCTACACTGTTTGTAGCAGTTAATCGTGCACCGTAGGACATTAAGAGATGGCACAGTTCAGCATTACCACTTAAAGCAGCAAAATGCAAAGCCGTATAACCATGTTCGTGCTGACATGAATTAACATCTGCACCCTGAAAAGAGAAGTCATTACAGTTTTAATACTAAACAAGAAAGACCTTCGACAGTAATCTTTCGCAGATTCAAATACACATAGATGATGAAATTATAGTATTTTTCTACTAAAGATATAGGAATACAACAAAAATAGATCAAAACAGCACATTATGATCTTCATTCGCAGTGAACGTATTGTTCTATGATGAGTAATACATTGGAATATCAGCATCTTAACCTACCTGGTCTAGAAGCATCTGTACAATTTCCTTGTTTCCTTTATAGCAGGCATGTTGCAGTGGACTCATACCGTTCTCGTCGACGAAATCCATTTTGATTTTATTTGCCGACAGCAGAGTTTTGAGTTCCGCCACCTCATTATTACTGATTTTCGTAAAAATCTCCTTCTGCAAATCCGTCAGAGACTCCGTGGCTGGCGCCATGTTGTTTAATGTCGGCTTATCGAATTTTCAAGAATCATCGACGACGGAACCTCAAAAACACGACAGTCACGTAAACTATAGAAATTGAATAAACAGCAAGTACAAATTCTTCACTCATAAATTTTCGTTATCAACAATAGCCTAAGATTCTATTGGTTAACCAATGCAAGGTAAACAACTACAAACACTTGGCTTCTGCGTACTACGAGATGCACAGTAATTCAGATGTAATATGATTATTATTAGTATCTATAAGTAGGTATTTCATTCAAGAAAGAATCTCTTCTCATATTCAAATATTTGCATCCGTATTGAACTTCCATACCGCGATGTGACATCCTATATTAAATATCAATTTCATATATTCTCATAAACAAATATCGCTTCACCCCATCTACTTACATAAAGCTTAGTTGCTAAAAATATAATTTCTCACAAAATTAACAAAAAAAGTCACAGTAGTCATGCTATCTATTTTCTTACACCCAAGTCAATCAATTCATAAATTATTCCTACTTTCTAACTTTAATCAATAAGATAATGTGCATCCACTAGCAATGAATTCTTATTCGCAAAGAGGAAACTCATAAGTAATTCATCCTAAATAAAACATTCAAAAAAGAATTAACTATTCATATTTAAGTCGAACACAGTCCTATACACAATTTACTAATAATTACTTCTCATTCGAGTATAATTGCGACTCCGTCGCGTAAATGGTACAAGTCAAAGCATATTACTAATATTACACAATTGAAACTTCTCACGCGACCGGGCATTCGTGAGAATTAGGTAAACACAGTGTAGGCGTCCATTATTAAGTACATTGTCACTGAACGACTTGGCACCATTAGAACATCAGTCAACTTTATATTACCTCACGTGCTCATTAGAAGCGTTAAAGAAATTATTACAGAGCAAATTAAAAATTTTAAAAATCCACCAAAGATCCTTAATCGCTAATGAAACATTGGTGTGTTATTATAAAGAAAAAAATTTTATTAGACAAAACTATCTTTACACAGGTGACACTTCTACGTGTAAAAGGATAATTCTTTAAAACAGTAACTACAGTTAACAAACAGGAGAAAAATCAATATCCATTTACTACTATAAAATCTGTGAAATCTCCATGACGTACAATAAATCAATCCTTCAATATGGCTCTTGAAGGATACTGAACGTCAGGCTGATACTAATAATCGTATAATAATAATAACGAGCCTATTATCCATTAACAATAAGTACTAATACAATACGTGTAAACGGCAACTGACATATGCGTGTACGTAGACATTATAATAATATATTAGATTCTAACCAGCCGTTCTTATCTTGTCATCTCTTAGTATCCTACGTTACTAATTCATTAATACTACCAACAAGGCCTGAACTGCTACCTATGGCTGTGGCTGCAGTTCAGATGCGATGTACAAAATATATATTTTATTAGTCAACAACCAGCTATACAATATATCTAACTCGTGTCACTATAAGATAATGTATACGGCAAACTCTACGTTATACTTCCAACACGATATAATATTAATGATAGACTTTAGTACATGTCATCTTTTCATTGCCTAACATCAGTGTACCGTAATTATTGCGCAAGAGTCAGCGACTGTAGAATCGCACACACCTTATTATTACATTCCCTAATAAAGCGCAGGATTTTTATATCTATATATATATATATAGAATTTTAAACTATATTTATTAACATGATAATTTTCAGGGGAGATCAATTCACGACTGTAATGTTCAGCATGGAGTTTCACCATTGCTAGTATCCAGAGAGGTAGAACAGTAATACAGAAGGCTATTATTAGAAGCCTCATTGATTTATATAGATTATAATGATGTATAATAGCTTTGATGATTAACCATTAAACTATAAATATAATATAGGCTTTTAGGTTATTCACGATAAGTAAAATCTTGACTTAATACTGATTAAGTTGAGATTGGACTTACTTATGGATAAATTATTTTTTTTTCCATTACTGTACGATTAGATTTTTTTCACACTTTGATAAGACGCACCTGTCGCCATTTAATCCGATCTAAATAATTATCTTTATCGTCGTTAGATACTTTACAGACTGTTTTACAGTTATGTGGCGATTACAATTCGTGTATAGTCCACACAGCACGTATACCCAGACGCAGATTGTTGGGCCTGGGTGAAATATGTAGTAGAGTAATTAATCGAATGACAATTAAAAAGTATATGCAATTCCATTGTTTCGTCACGACATATTCATTAGATCCGTATGAATTCCTTTTTTTTCTCTGTTATCGTTTGTAATCTTTATAGGAATACTCATTAGATTTTCAATTGTCAACTTTGCACAGCTTTCTTCGCTCGTAACACGCTACATGAGAATATAGAATTAGTTTTCTCATGACCTCAAGAGATAATTATCTTAGGAATTTTTAAATAATTACAGTGACTACGTATGACTACTTTTCTACTAAAGCCTTTACCTAATCGAACAGTCATTTTCAGACTATCTTAATTTCTAATGACTAGTTCCCGTCTAAGACAACTTATAAAGCGATAACTAAATTCCCAACTACTTTATAATTTTGTCTAGGCTATTTGTTTACTGTTCCACCTGAAACCTGCCGACGCTTAATGCGATTATGTATACTTATTTACACACAGAGTATATGTCTACGTCAAAGTAATATGGATTATTACCTCGTTTACCTCAATCTCACAAGGATACGTCTACAATTGGCGATTCTAATATACAGTGTGATTTTTCGTTTTTTAAATATATTATGGGCTCTACTCGTACCGCACAGTAAACATTTAACTAGTGAGAAATGCATACGACTAGACTTTTTACAGGGATGACACAAGAGAAAGAGCTAATCGTCATGGAGTTATTTTTATACGGCCTTGTGCTGTTTTCTAAATGCTATAAATTATTCCAGTGCAGTCGTCCACCATTAAAGATTCTTCGTTGTTACAAAATAAACATAAAAAATCAATTCCTTAACATAAATAAACTTGAAATCGAGCTCCATGCAGAATCACAACGCTGTTCTCCTAGACCGGTTCAGGTGGTGGATCGCCATTAACGCTTTCACACTCTTGAATCCTCACTTCCGTTTGTTCCTTCGTTGCCTCCGACTGTTCCTTGCTGACATCAAGTCCTTCAGCTCCCATGAAGCTTCTTCTAATTGCTCCATTCGCTGTTGAAGACACTGTCGACCTCTGTTGAGTATCTCTCCAAGGTGTTGTTAGAATTTTCATCCTCTGTGAGAAAAATAGAATAAAATTCAATTGATAAATTATTTCTGAAGAGTTTTCAAGACTGCGATAACTAAGCTGATTACCTCAACGAATGTACCGGGTGTTACTATGATCTTGTAAACGGCTACCCCGGGAATCATAGCCACTGATGATGTCGCAATTAACCAACCTAGGACATTTGCCCATACAGGATATACGTAATCCTCGTACGTTAAAGGTTCGTAGCCCATTAGACCATAAACGATAATAAACTAAAACATAAGTATGATGTTAATAATAATAGAAGACAAGTCGTGTATTTTATATTGAAATTAGATTTACCATGATGAAGATAGGCGCTACAAATTTCCAGCAAACGCGCCAATAAACTCCAGGAGAGAAACCAATCATGTCTTTAATATCCGCACAGAAGCGATCAGCTCCATAGATCCAACTGACAGCAATAGCCTCGGCCAAAACAGCGAAGAGCATTGAATAACCAGCAGCATATCGGTCGAGTAGATGAAAGAAATAAAAACCACCCTAAGAAAAAGACGCAAAGCTCGAATCCATTTGACATATTCTTGTATAAGTTCTTTTTCGCTAGAGAAATCATTTACCTGAGAACAAGACGCAAGACCGACTAAAAAATACAGACTGAAGAGACAGGCGACGAAGATCTCACGATTTTTACCGATTACTGGAAACTCGTCACTCAGTGCCGTAATGATTGCTTCGGAGCCACCGAACTGTAATGAAAATAAAATATAAAAGTTTTTATACAAACAATTAATCTTCAGCTTTCCCACTACTACATACCGAACTGTCCAGGCCAAGTGTGAGCAACATCATAAAGAATATCAGTGCCCAAAACATGGATCCTGGCATGGTAGCAATAGCAGCAGGATAAACAATGAATACTAAACCAGGACCCTCCGTAGCTACGTCCTGAATAGATTTCCCACTGGCATGTGCCATGTAGCCAAGTACTGAGAAAATGACAAAACCAGCCACGAAGGAAGTGACACTGTTTATCACGCTTGTCAACAGAGCATCCCTTGAAGATAAAGAGAAATAATGCATCTGCATAAATATAAAGCTATACGGTATTGTAAAAAAGATGACTGTGTAACGTACTTGTATACATTATTGTGATATTTATTGTAGCTGGCATAAGCAAGTAAAACGCCAAATCCAGGACCCAGGGAAAAGAATACCTGCGTAGCTGCATCTACCCAAACCTGTTTATTTTTTGTGGAAAGTAAGAAAAATTTAACGAATCGTCAAGGATTTTCCTGAATACGTGTTACACGCATATGAGCAAGTGGTGTAGCCAGTAAATAATTTTCAACAGAAGTGGTCAAGTTAATCTATGGTTTCAGAATGGAGTATCCCAACTAAAACGCAATGCACGTACGAATAGAGAGGGTTGAGAACACACGTCCCAATCTCTAATGGCTATTATGACAGCTACATAGAGTTTCCATTTTCACGAGGGGGTTCGCCCTTTTTCTCTTAGCCGTAGCTATAACGTCCATTCTTATCCCCCTACGAGTTTTTCCTTTACCCTCTTCGCCACCGTAGTCCGATCGGCACATGATGCATTAGCGTGACTGTGATATTTTTTATTTTTTATATACAAGACCCTCCAATGTAATTCAATCGTAAAGATTACTAATTAATTCAAGCATCTCTCCATTCTGTTTTCTAATACAGACAAAGAATCTATTACCTCGGCCTTTGTAATCGCTGAAAAATTGGGACTCAAGTAATATCGTATTCCTTCGTCGCTTCCAGGCAGAGTGACACCGCGTACCAGTAATATAAGTAAAACAGCATAAGGAAACAGTGCAGTGAACCAAACGACCTAGGACAAAAAGTAAAAAAATCATTGATAAGAATCGTTTTTGCATTGATAAGCAATACTTACTTTTCCTGACGTAGATATTCCTTTCCACAGAGAAAAATAGCAAATGAGGTAAACCACGAAGAGGCACAACGCTATGTCCCACTTCACAGCACCGAGATCATGCAAACCGCCACTCTCGTGTAGCTCGAGGATCGCTCGACTGCGGACGAGTATATTAAAATTTTACTTTATCAATCAGTAGCATTAATTAACTTTTAAGCTTACTTGAAGTATTCCTGAGCAGCGCTGGTATATTTAGTACTGTTGTCAATGCCATAAGGATCGACGAAACTTTCCAAATGACTTTGCGACCAATTAGCCAAATTTCCAATTGACGAAAAACCCCAACCCTCCACGTAGGAGATGTTCACGTCGAATTCACGACATCGTGGCGTGTTCCAGGGATTGTTACACGTTGTCCATGGTAACATACCCGAGAAGGATGCAAAGAAATATCTCAATGCCCAGGCGATAATGACGTTATAGTAAAAATCGACGTAAAAGGCGATCAATACCACTGCGTAACCGATTCCTGTAACGAAGTCAATCTTATAATTACTTCTAAAGCAGTAAGCAAAGGAAGGGGTAAAAGAAAAAAGAAAATCATGTACAGAACGTTCAAGATAAATAATCCTCTTTGATCGGCTTTACCAAGATCTTCGCCGGATTTTAAATGAAGCTTGAAATCTACGGAAATGGACGACCCTTCGTGATCTTTCACTCATGGAAGAGTCAACCCTGTCCTTGTACATATATACATTATATACGACGTATGTACAATATTTATTCCTAGCCTAGCCTTATGGTCCCCAATAGTGTCCATGTGCGTGAAAATTTTTCATAAGAAAAGTAACATTCGTTTCCGTACCTGCTACTGTGTATCTGAATATGTACTGAAAAATGTTCCTTTGCATATGTATATAAGCATAACACATATATATATATACATCCAATACTTTAATATATAATACGTATACGTGGTCTCTGGACCGAACCGAACAATTGTCCTTAAGTGACTGCGGTGAGAGGATAAAAGAAAGGAAAAGAGTGAAAAGTGAGTGGTACTATCCCTCCGCCAGAATACCAATGCTCCGCGAAGCTGAAATACAATAAAAATAAAATAGCCACTCTCGACCCTTCGCTTGTGGATTTAAGAGATTTATCCTAAGAGCAGATTGTCCTCCGAGTGGTATTTACGGCCACACATCACTGACGACTGTTAAGGATTGATCATTTTTTTTTTTAGTTTCTGTACCTTTAAGAAGGGGTACCAATCGACCCCAGCAAGTGATGGCGCCTTTCCTGTTGAATTGACCCAGGGCAAGTTCCATGTAAAACAAAGGTATCCCTCCGACTACCAGCATCACGCAGTAAGGAACAAGAAAAGCACCTAGAAAAAAAAAGTAATAAAGATGAAATAGATTCTTCGCACGATAAAATGCATTTTTGATCAAATACACTTTGCAGGTTCAATAGAAAGATAAAGAGAAAACTAAAACCACTAAAAACTCCTAAAGTCCTAAACTCCCAACTACCCTCTGAGAGTCTCTCGTTATTTCTGAAAAGCAAGAGGGTGTCGCCATTGTATGTAAAAAGAGGGTTGGTAATTGTAGCAGTCGACAGTCACCCTCCCGACGAAAAATTCTCCAACAGAATAACCAGGGAGAGTGAAGCGTCGCGACGCATTCGTATTTGACGGAACGATTTGCCGTCGGAACTTTTCAAGAGTGCGAATGCCAAATGCTTTTAGAATTCATCCCGTGCTTTGAATTTCTTATCGGACACGAGTTTCTCCTTGCACATGAGAAAGTGGCTTTCAGGTTAAGAAACTCAGTAACTCCTGCGTGACTATTGGGAATAAATAATTGTTCGCTTTGTCCACTGTCCGCGAATACACGTTTTCATTCTCTTTCTTTTTTCATTCGCTTTCTCTATTTTTTAGCCATCTACGATCCGTCAAACCTGACACTAATGTTGGACTTTACTTCGCTACGGTGGACGAACATGGGATACGCAGCATGCAAACGACCATACAGCACTTCCAATAGAATTTATCCAGTGCACTCTCCTATACATTTATGATAGGATATGCTTTTAACGGGACGTAATTCAATTACAAAGTTCGACAAGTACGCAAGGCCATTATTATATTATGAAAGACTCGTGGGTCAATTGGCCATAGGTACTGCTGTTGAATAGTCACTCTTGAATATCCTTCTTTCTCATTCCGACCATTTGACTTTGACTGCACATCCACCGAATCTTAGAACACTTCAATTAGAATAATTGACTTAAACTGGACGCACAATTACCTCAATAACGGTGAACACTGCGAAATTAACAATAGGATGAGTGCAGTGAACATTAAGGTTATATTGCACTATGTGAAATTTCTTTTATACTCGATACAAGAATTTTTTATTTTACCTGATAATCATACGGTGCGCAAGCAGACTTATTTTGAAGTTAAGTCTGACCTTTTTGAAAATTTTCATTCAAGGGCTCTAGGACGAAACTTGGAATAGATGGATATATAATTATGCGTATATTGTTATATATCTATATTTTACTTCAAGGGATAAATGCGGGAACGAAAGGTCGTAAAGATGGACGGAATCTCGCAAGACATAATTGCTTCCTAATCTCTTGAGAGAGAGCCCTCGGCTGGAAGATCATCCTCGAGATTCCATCCTCCCTTGATTCTTCATGATGCTCGAGTAAATCAGTCTAATTTGCCAGGGCGAGAGGTTATTAGTAGTAGCGCTGAGGAAAGTGGTGTTTTTTAAGATATCAAATTCACTCAGGCTATGCCTATAGATAGCCTGCGACTAAATCTTGTGTAATTAAGCGAAATCATGTCCTAAAAGGTACAATGACAATAGCACGTTAGAAAAATGGCTAATAAATGTAGGCACCCGTTTGCGAATGGATTAAACTTGATCGCGGATCATCAAAAATAAGAAATATGATGATCGTAAAAGAGAATCCCAGGAAATAGATGGAGCATCCGAGTGATTCACTGGATAATCCAAAGAATTTCCAAGGGATCAACAGGTTCTGCCCTAGACTACTAGAATTCGTCTTGGACCATCCCGCCAGGAGTTCTCAGCCAGATCCTTAAGTCCAAACGTTATAGAATGGAAGGCATAAGAGTCATCAAAGAGGAAGATGATTTTCTTTGATCGTCGCCATGGATACTGATCCGGCATAATCGCATTAGCTCGGATATTGTCTATTGACTTATTGATTAAATTCTTATGACGAATTCTTTCCCATTCGTATGCCTTACAGTCGACCTTTACAATAATTCACCATTTTACTTCTCAGTCGCCTTCCATTTCCATTACTTTTGGTATACGATCCTCTCTAAAAGGTTCCTTTTGAACCTCATAGACTCGATTATCGTGGCTTACAAAGACTCAATGCTATATTCCCAACGTCGCCGGCAAACATCCGCTCCTGAATGGCTCATCCGGTCAATTTCTTTCGCATACGCGTGACGAGCAAAGCTCGAAATTACCTTGGTAGTAATACCATAAGTAGATATAAACAATAGAAATACAAACGAACTAGTTAATAATAGATTTTACAAATTTACAAATATTCTATTGAAATTCTTTAATCTAATGTCACTTCAATCTAAAAGTAATATTGATAAAACGGTACAATAGACTCGTTTCGCGTTAACCATTACACTATATGCATCCTGGTGGTACTACTGTCCATGATCAAAGGTGTCCCGAATAGGAAATTACGATTACTTAAGGTAATTGGTAATTAGCGACCGATCTTCCACGTCCTAATGGCCCTGTCCGCTTCGCTACTAGCTCTGCCATCCTCTCTACACTTAATTGTGTTAGCAGCCGCTTTTGAGAAGCTTCTGTATCACTGACAGCCAGCCCTAATCATATTCCTACAACCCTTGATAGAGAACTAATGGCATCGGCGTCGACGGTTTTACACCGAAGATACTTGCGTGACGGATTGCAATTTTCATTGTCACCACTCGATAAATCAAATTGATTTATATACATATATTTAACATGAACCTGACAAATTATATCAACATTTACATATTTTTCCTACAAGATAATCCAAACGGCAGCTACACCTAAATCGTAACCTTAAAGTTCCGTTTAATAACAGTGACAAAATTGTATCTTAATTCTTAATTTGAAATTTAAAGATCATTTTCTACGAAGGCTAAATGACAATTAACACTCTAATTAACGTTGTATCATCCGCAGCGCACTAATATTACTCAACCTTACACTCTCAGCACGTCAGGTAAGCTCGGATGGAAATAATGGTTCATGGTTATGAGACGCTGACGAAGTTAGCACTCCATTTGGAAGAAAAAAAAAGGTTCCTCGACATATTCAATCTTTTTTTTTTATCCATTCAGCCTGGTAGAGCTTTTCAACTCTTTCCGGTCGATCTCCAGCACTTTTCCCCATGAAGAGTAGAGAAATAAAGAAACGTCAGAAGAAATCTTTACGTGACAGGTTGGCTGGGGACACAATCTCTTCGTTGGAAAGCAGTCAAAATCAAAATGACCTCAAACAAAAAGAAAAAGAAAAAAAAGAAGAAAATTCTGCACAACACAATATCCTATGGTTAACACTGATTTAATAATTATTGCGTAATTATATTTTCAACGTAAGACTCACCACCTCCATTTTTGTAACATAGATACGGAAATCGCCATACATTCGCAAGATCGACAGCAAATCCAATAACCGAGAGAAGAAAATCGACTTTTCCAGACCAAGTTTCACGTCTCTCGGTGTTAGCATCAACCCCTCCCGGAGTTGAAGTCTTTACAACCCTCGATGGCATCCTCCCCCTTTCAGCAACCTGGAACTATCAACATCATAATGGATAATACAGATGAATATTTCTTGAAAAAGAGAATTAAAGAATGGAAAATAATATAATTGATAAAAAAATATAAAAATACCAGGATCATCCCCACGAGTGGGGTTAAATGTCGCGGGGCATTACGCGTGCTCGCGCAACCCTTATATCTACAATCGCATAGATACGATTGCCGGAGGTATTAGCCGGGAGAGCGGTGTGTGTAATTTGGTGACGACAAGTTATGGATAGCCCTTCACACATCAGCACTCACCCCTAACGAGCTCATTGTGCTTGGTGACGGGCACCGGTCAAACAGCATTATTTCAAAGGCGATATAACAGCCTGATCTGAGGGGTCCTTCACGAGGGGTTTTCTGTCACATGCACGATCCTGCATTTATAGAATCGAAGGTTAATTATTATTCGGCAATACGTGTACTGACTGTACCTATATGTATATATATTTTTTCATTTTTATTATAAACGTCATTAGCCGACGAAAGACCCCTCCTTGAACTCTTTCTTGAACTTGATTTTTTTGGGATTGGTGTAAACGGTGATACTATTTCTGTATTATTAGATGGAGCGTTCAAGTACAGTTGATCAAGGCCCATTTTCTTTAACGCGATTCAATGCATAAACTCCGTTTAACTTCGAAGTAAAAGTGTCTCATTGGCTAATAGCACAGTTAAACCGAGTCTATGCATTTAATCGCATCGAAAGAAACTGGCATAAGTTAATTATAATTATTGCTGTAGAATTATCGACTGGGTGCTTTAGAATAATTGTTAATTATATGCGTAAGAAATTTGTGTTGCTTTTACTTTACACGAAGCTACAATAGTATTTGAATTGAATAATTCTATCTAAAATAATTTTTTCTCATACTTGTCAGTAACTAATAGATTAATAATTATTTTACTTTACTGTATACATTGAATTATTATGAAAATTCAAGGTGCAGTGCAATGCAATCTTTATTTGCTATGAGTAAGATATAGTTCATAAGTTTAAATCTGAATTCACTTACGAGATCGAGTTAATGAACGCCGTTGACGTCGCAGCAAGTTAACATACCACGAAACTGCCAGAAATTTTCTCTCCAAACAAAATCGGCAACGAGAACACGCCACAGAGTAAGAATAATTTCAAAACTGGTATCCGTCATACCCATGCCCACCGTAATGTTCAAATAAAGTCACTTAATAAATATAATATAGAATATATATTAATCCAGTAACACTGTCTCACAATAGAAAAGTGTTTTAACGTTAATAAAAATGTACCTATTGACCTACGTCACTTTACATCCTCATCGCGGATAGAAGTATATATGATGCAACGTTATTATGAAAAAATCGCACAAACTACCTGATAGATTCACAAAATTAGTTTTGTCTCATTGAAACAAGTCATGACTCTTATATTGCATGATTATATATTCTAAGACATAAATAAACGAATCTGGTCTCCACAATGTAACGGTCTTAGGGCGATAGATATGCTATTCTCTTTCTTTAATAGCGAAGTCAACAATAACTGAGGACTATACTATATTAACGTATCTCAATCTCTTCTAAGTGAGGTTCGATATTAACTCCGATGTGTACTGAATACGATTGACGATTTCTAACGTCGTACACGAGCTTTCGGAACTCGACGCGAAAGTCTGAAGAAGCAAATGACAAATCTCTGCTATGGTCAGACGTATATACGCGCTGCCGTCACGTGGTACCACCGGCTCGACCAATGAGAACAACGGAGAGCCTAGTACAGGCGCAACAATGCTTTTCGAATTAGGTCGCAATGT
Organism: Calameuta idolon; assembly: GCA_030142285.1. Lineage (NCBI taxonomy): Eukaryota > Metazoa > Arthropoda > Insecta > Hymenoptera > Cephidae > Calameuta > Calameuta idolon. The sequence goes on from JARQSV010000113.1 coordinate 518,348, forward strand.
ATATTATAAATTAAAGAAAATTTGCATCGTTTCATGAAAAATAATTCAAAGTACTTAACGATATACGTTAGAATTATCAAATGAAATAATGGAGTTTCAAAAATATATTTCGTACTCGGAGCATACAGCGAGTCTTCCTGGACAATTGACGTTACAACGCACATAATAAATTGTTAATAATATTATGTCTTGGTATATTTCAAAGTACAATGAGACTAGGAATATTGTATTAAGAATTTATCGTAAGTGGAACAAAGTTGGGTATATTTAATATGAAAAATAACAAGATATTTGTGTTCCTGACAAATGAGATTTGAAGTAGCGATGAAAACGCGCGTCGTGTACGAAGCCACTTCGTGTTCGTCCATTGGTTCTCGGTGGGCCAGTTAGAGAATATAAAACGGACCAAAGAAATATGGCCGCTCCGTGGCGAATGTAAATACGATCGCATCGTCCAAATATTGTATCAGCATTCAGCATTCGTACTTCAACCAGGTATTTATGCGCAATCGAATATAACCGAGTAGATTTAAATAGTGCTATTCCTCGTGCTAACGATATTTACGAATTTAGTTAAATCGCGAAAACGGGGTGTATCCTCCTGCATCTTTATCTCTCCCTCTCTCTTTCTGTACTTTTCCTACGCTGTCAAAGTGACTGACAGATTTTTACAACTGCTGTCTACACAGAGCACAACGGTAACAGGCTCTTAGTCTCGTTCCATCCTATCGTCATTATTCATTTACAGTTTATAAACTCGTCTACTAATCTGCTAATTCCATAGTGATTCCGATGCCAAACTGAGTATTGTAATCGTGTCTTATGTCCTGCTGTATTTCTATATCGTGTTCTATATATGGAACAGTCAATCCCACTCGAACCCAACTGTTATTCTCTAAGAATTAGAAATGTTCGGTGATGTCACATCTGTGCTCAATAAACTTCAAGAAGTAATTCTCTCGTAAAGTTTTGTAAAAATTTAATAAATAAAATTTCAATGCTTTCTTACGGAATTTAAATCCATGTAGGTATTTATACTATTACAGCTATTTGCATACGTAAAGAATGTGTAGTATTTGATTGTAGCAAGCACGAATTGCATAATACTTTCTGTCGGACAAATTATTTTACGTTACATCGCTATCTTATGTTGTGCCACGTTGCTTGTGATATTTAACAGGACGACGATGAGCACAATTTTTTTAGCAGTCACATTTTTTACGCCTTCCACTTATACATTTATCAATCAGCAATGTGTGGAAGTTATGATTTCCGCTCGGTTTAGCGATTTCGATAACACACAATATAAAGCGGCGACATTCTATCTTCTCTTCGCACAGGGAGAGAGAAAAATAAATTTACTAAATACAAAGTATACAAATTGGACTGCGTTTCGTTCAAATTTATTATAAAATATATATCTCTTACTGTTTCAGTAAAACATTCAGAGTTGAAAGCAGTGCCTTGATTTTAACATGAGTGACAACGGATTTGATCTATGCGAATGCATGTCGAGCCATGAGCTGGCAATGCAGCGTCTCCTCTCGATTGTAAGTCCTTCGTATAATTGTGCACTCTTTAATAAAATATACTCACATAATTACCATTACAACCTGCATAATCAGCGAGAGGCGGATTGCGCGCTAAACGTTAAGCAATCTTGATGTCGGCCACGGGTATAATGGATTTGTAATGAACGGCAATACACATTTACACAATATATTACTATTGTCGTTTATCTTACACACTGGCATCGCGTACGTAACGATACTCCGTATTGACAAAATTTTATTGGTTAAAAAAATTAATCCCTACAAGAACCATGGTTGATTTTCATATTGGCTACTGTATTAGGAGTACTCATAAATAATGTCCCTTTTAAAACTGATGAATAATTTGAAGAAACGACAATACATATGGTTACCCATAATACATGCGATGCACTCACACAGTACTACATATAGGTACACGCGTTTATATAAAGTACAATTAAAAAATACGGATTTCCTGAGTTACATGGAGATTTTTACAAAACTGAAAAAAATGTATCTTCATGCTACAGGGGAAGATAGATAATGCGTTGTGATTTTAGCTGCGGCAGACACAGGCTTATTGTACCGACAACGAATGTCTCAACCTGTCGAGACGTACGTATTATCACCTGTAGAAATAAAATTGCTCATGATTATTTAGAGAAAAGGTACGTGCATCCTAATGGAGAAACTTAACGCATCTTTTGCAGTTCCTGGACCTAGAAATGGCTTACCAAGTTCGGATTTCTTTCTGATGTGCCTGGCTTTTGGAGTCATCGCTTTAATGTATGCACTTAGGCCAAGATCTCTTCGCCAGGGACGGGTCGAAAGTAGCAAGACACGGAATAACGGTGGTGTAAGTCATTGACTTGTTTTTTTTTTAACATTGAAAGAAAAATTAGTAATACTGGAAGTAAATTGGTTTTCTGTCTTGCGATGAAGCCTTTACAAAAGGCCAAATAGGTTACTGATTGTCGTGTATAAGATTGAAATTTTTCATCGTAGGGCCCCAATGGCGATCCACCTGCACCTCCGCCAACAGCCGATTGAAGACCTTGATGTTATCTAAAGTTCATTAGGCTCTTATAGCTGGATCTATCGAGCTTAAAATCGTTAAAGACAATAAAGCACATAATTGAACCGTCGCTTCTCCGTTTCACATGATAAATAAGGATCTTAATGAAAAACGTAATTTTGATTAAGGTATAGAACTACGAAAATAGTGAAGAGGACTATAATTATAAATATTTATGTAATAGTGCATACATAAAAGTGCCTTTCTGGCTTCCTAGTATTATAGATCAGATTAAATGCTTTCAAAAAGAAGAAAGGTAATTGCGAACAAGAGCTGTATGGATTTCGATATACCTTAATCGATATAAAATCAATGCTTTTTAAATATTATTTTAATTGGAACGATGCAAATTTTGAATCGCGAATTGAATACTGATATGATAATTAGAGAGTATTATTTTTCATGATATTGTTAAATTAATAAAAACAGAAGAGGGTCCAACTATTTTTAACACATTTTTCGAGGTCCTTTACAATATATTTTATACTGCAACAAGACCTTTTTCCAAGATTGTAACATTCCTGCATAGTCTCTTCTAATAATAAAATTGGTAAATCGCTCACGATTATGATTGAGGTCATGATTAATTTTTCCAATGCAATCGTTCCTGAAATCCCATAAAAACAGATAGAACGTATCCCATGTACTTTTTTTTTTTCGAGTGTATTAAATGTAAAATAACAGTCTGATGGCTGAGAAAATATAATGTGTCGCGCAAATAAGCACTGGTAAATTATCAACAAGAAACGCAGAAATAATTACAAGTCGTCCGATGGTTCGATTTTATTTATTTTCTTAAAAAATATGATCGATCCAAATGCGGATGTTAAGAGAGTCCGTTTTTACAATATCAATATACTTAAGGCTTACTATATCTGGTAGAAAAAGCTAAATCGTTTTACCGTCGCACGTCGTGGAGTGTTTCAACATGAATCTATTAATTTGAGCTCGAACATCTCAATCAAAAAGAGTTTTTTTTATTAATTCCATGTTTATTGCCATCTACAGTGTATTGCCAATTTTAATTTACTTTGGAGCAATGTCTCTCCATTGATGTTTCCACTATTACAACATCATGCTATTCGAGAATAATTCAATGTTCTCTTGTATGCATTCCAAGTTCAAATATGTCTTTCCAATTAGAAATATTATAGTCTTTGTACTTTTATTACTTACGATAGAAGTTATCTATCAGCACATAAAGAGAATATACTAACTATTAATGACAGGCAGAAAAAAAATAATAGTTCTCAATTTATAATTGAAATGGAATATCGCAATAAAACTTGTGATGGCTGTGCAAATTTTCAGGATTTTTTCTTCGTTTTTAACTCATTTCAATACTTTGCGTTAATTTATTATTATTCATCATAACATAAAACCGTGTTTCCAAATGAACATAACGTATAAAAGTCAAACAAATATTTTCTATTTACAATACTGTTTAATTATACGTAATTAATCAATGGATACGCAGATGGTTGACAGCCAGTCGGTCAGATCACAATAGATATTTTTGAAAGTTTTGAACTTCGAATAATTTAAAATAACATTGAATGAAATCGCAAGAATTTAGTCATCGACGATGAAAGACAATTTTTTAAACCAAACTCTAAATTTTTTTTCTAACGAAATATGGTGGATTACTATGCAAAAAATATCTAAAATGTTTCAATAATATACAAATAAAGAATATTCCTCTAATCTACATCCCTGCGTACATCACACAGGAATTATGGATGAATCGATTGACGAAGACATTAGCGTCGCGGTTTTTCTCTGCCCGTCGAATTTACTTTATAAAAATATATATATATGCTCACCGAGCACCTAATTCAGAAAGTCGACACACGCCACAGTAAACTAACAGATTATTCTTGCTGTATTTTCGCCAGGGTGGTGCGCACCTTCTGAATGAGGCCACTCATTTGCTCGTACTTACCTGTTGAATCTGGTAAATTCTCAAAGTGCAACACGTCGCAGATATCCTTTGAGAATTTTTCGGACGATGGCAATTTATTGTACGGCGATGTACTCTGTATTATTGGAGTACCCAAGTCCACTGATTTCACTGAACCGCGACTATCGTTTGGTGTCTTTCTGGCACTGTAAGTTCGACTTGTTTGCGGTGTGAAAACGCAACTTGGGACAGACATTTTGACGCCAGGCGTAGTCGGCGTCGAAGTGGCTAACGCATTGTTACTATTCCCTGCAGGACTTTCTAAATTCGAATGTGAACTAGAGTCATCCAGCTCTTCCAGTAGCAATTTCTTTGCAGACTCCAGATCCGAGAGGGACGGCGAATTTGCGCGGGACGACGGTGCTGTGCTTTCATTCTGAATTATTATGGAAGTAGATTAATATTATAGTATTGTTGATAAAGCTTAGAGATTAGAATAATTAATAAAAAAAGAAACATACAATAGAGTCTGGGGAATGAGGACCCTGAGACTGACTATCCGAGTCCTCTGATACTCCTGGTGGCGGAGGAGGTCTGATGGGTATATCTCTTGGTAATGGTGGTACGAAGTGTCCATTGCTTGGTATAGACTCGACTAAACCATTTATAGTTGTGGAATTATTTTTTAATGTTTATTATAAAATATGATTACTTTTTTTCTTTTTTTAATGTATCTCACCTTCCCCTTCATCTATGTCCATTTCACTTGGGACTACAATAGCGTCTATGGATTTGCTTTCAGCTGTTTTCATTTTTTTTCTTTTATATCCTTCATCTGCTTTTCTACCGCTAAGCATTAGCAGCATCGTCTCCTTACTGTGTTGCGGCTGCATTCTCGGTGCTCCGTGTTTATACTCCTGCTATTAGTATTTTGTTGGAATTATTTAGAGAGAAGAGTTGACGTTGTTTATTATAAATTACTCACTTCACGTGTACCCGGCGGTGGTGGGACATTGAACCCGGGAAAATCATAGATCTTTTTTACATCAAATTGATCTTTGTCCCCTTCGACTATGATCTCTCCTTCATCCTCATTAGGATCTGCCTCGACAGTACCATCCGAGTTAAACAACGTTATACCCGAATGTTGGAGACGGGCTTCCTCTAACCACCCTGGAGGGTAGCCAAGTATTCTCATTCTAAGAAAAATATTTCAACATACGGAAAGAATAAAGTCTGCTGATAATTTCGATTTTTTAAACGGATTTATCCACGCCTTTTCTAATCGCGGATAGTTTACATACTCCTAATTGCGAGCTTTCCTTAAGGATTGTTTTGTAATAAATTTTATTTATAATTATTGATTAAAGATATATCTAAAAACTGATAATATAATAATATAATTGAAAACTCATATCACTACCTGTAGATATGCTTAGGCAGATCATTGTCTTTAAGACCCAATGCTTTACGTAGGTTGTTACTAATTTGGCCTGGTATTAAATGACCAAATCTCTGATCATCATCCAAATGATATCTGGAATATCTTGGACCCATTTTTGTATTATAATCTTTGCGATTTTTGTTGATATTATTGTAATTGCGTGGCTTGGTACAATCACGTAAATTATGATCACCCGAACAATTAAAGCAATTCATTTTAGGCGTACATGCATCCTTTGATTCTGATTTATCCTCGATACTTGATTTCTCCAATAATTGCTTATACTTCTGTAATATCCGGAGCATGTAGATGCCTCATTAACACAAACCATCAGTATAGGTATTTCATGTAAAATTATCCAGCGTCACAAACCTTGCCATAAGTAGGAATGGCATAATTCTTTTTCTGCTTAGGATTAGTGTCAACAGTGAAAAGTGTATTGCCTGAAGAATCTTCAACTTTATCACTCTCTGTGCATACATCATCATCAGACTTATTAGAATCAATCTCTTTACCCCAAATTTCCAAAACTAAATCTCTGTCGCTATCTTCATTTTTGTTAGGTTCGATTGATATCAAACTCTCCAGAAAAGTTTTCACCTGTTTTCGATGTTTCCTAAAAATAAAATATTTTATACAAACAGCATCAATGTAATGTACAAGTTAAAAATATGCCAATACTACATACAAAATCAAAATAATATCGTGGCCACTATATCCCTATAATTCTCAACAAACGTAGAATACCCTATATAAAAGTAAATAAAATGCTGTTTACCTTGCGACATTCTCGTCCCTAAATATAACCTTAAACAAAGGTTGCCCGTCATCAGGTAACTCCGAATCTTGCAGTGAGACATTATGGGATTCAACATTAACGTTCTCGTCAGAGATGACGGAATCTTTACAGGTGTCCTCTGACAATGCAGTGTCATCCAAAGTTATTACATCGAAAGAAGAAACATTATTATGCTCACTGTCGGCAACGGATTCTTGGCTAGCATCCAAAACGATCACTTCCCTATCCGGGACGTCTATCGTCTCCATGGATTCCATAAATGCTGGATTGGTTGATTGGATCTCGTATTTGTTAACGTTAATCATAAACTACTCGACTTGAAGTATTCTGTCACTGGACAATAACACAATTACCAAAATCTCAATAGAAGTCGAGAAATGACCACTGATCGATCCACATATTCGGTTTACACTGCCTAGAGGGCGCTTCTCTTGGAACAACCCCGCAAGAGATTTGAACTTACAATCGCAAACATTTTACTGTTTCGAAAATTTGGATTTTTTCAATTTATTTCTGCAAAGACAACCTTCGATTCATGTGTCAAGAATTTTTGTATTAAGTTAATAAATTTAAATTATAGGTGTATGCATAGTTCCGTATACTTCGGGAACATAAATAGAAAACCGTAAAATACGTGACGATCGCTATATCATAGTAGTTCAAAGAGAATGAATATTTTGATATTGAAAACTATTGAAGGTCTTTATAAAATCTTCATCTAATCATGCCTGCATCAAAAACCGTAAAGACCAGTCGTATTACGTCTAGAGACAAACTTGGCGATCGAAACGGATGGCGACATAAGATATACAGTCCCAGTGCACCTGCAAAAGATTATTACAAGGGTCAATGGAAAAATGACAAGAAAGAGGGAAAGGGCACAGAATTTACTAGGTTCGTATTAACTTTATCTGCATTCGAATATGTAGTTCATAATATAATTATTGTTCAGGTATAATTGGTTGTATGAAGGTGACTGGTTAAACGGTTTAAAACACGGTTATGGAACTCTCAGTAGAATTGCAGAGGATGGTACAACTTTTAAATCTTATACGGGTAACTGGTTGCATGGGAAAAAACATGGATTTGGAGGAAACTGGTATCAAAATGGAGATTACTATGAAGGTACATTCCAGAAAAATAAAAAGCATGGATTTGGTCACATGTCCTATGGTACTAAAGCATTTTACCAAGGAATGTGGATGGATGATTATCCTCATGGAAAAGGAATTTTAAATCAAGGTAAATTTCATCTTGTATATCAGTGACAAACACTTTATTGTAAAATTAATTTAAACAGCTAATGGAAATACCTACGATGGTGAGTTCTTCAATGGTAAGAAACAAGGGTATGGTGCATTTTATCATTTTGACACTGGGCAACTTCAAGAAGGAGTTTGGAATAATGGTATTTGCTTAACAAGCACAATGAAGGATATTTGTTGGCGGCAGTCTGCTATACATCCTACTCCTTATCCCATTCCAATGGTCAGTCTATATTTTTTGTTCATCTCATAAGTAATACATGAACACAATTTTTTAGGATTCCCACTTAATTTTTCAGTCACAACTGCAGAGCTGAACAATATACCACCGCTGATGAAACCGAGCAAGAAGCATGGTATACCTGTAATTGGTAATGAAAAATTATTTTTTATTACCTATCATTCATTTTGAGACTGACACCTGAGTCTATACATTTGGTATCAGTTCATTTTGCAAATGCCAAAAATTTAAGTTCATGTATTTTTCAATGCAGTACGATAGCATTATTAAAAACTGTTTATAGTATCATATGGGAATAAAAAATTTTTATATTTATGTGTATTCTGTCTCATGGTAGAAATAACTTATTATTTTTCTAAACAAATACATTTCTGTTTATTCAACATAATTGTACCTATAATATAGTAGATACTAATGTCTGTATATAATATTAAGTATAGATGTCACATATTAAAATATTGCTACGTTTTGCCGCATTGGCACTTACTAATGGTTTAAAAATCTCATTAGTTCGAAAGCTAATGAACAAATCGTCGCAACCAGTGAATAGAAGCGACATTAAATTCAGATAGTCGGTCTACACGTGTCAGAGATAGATAATAGCTAACTGAATCATCAAATAGATATTTCCCAATTAATGATAAGAGCGCTAACACTGATTAATCAGCCTTTCAACTCGAACAGCTGTAGTTCAAAATGTTATTCAAATAGAAAATTCCGACGATTCAGCTGTGAAATCGTGGACGCATTTTATTATATGTATATGTATATATAACTATAGACAAAGAATAATTCATAATAGCAAACACGCTTTATAATTTTTTATTAATCCTGAATCAAATGGACGAGACTCTTTCAGCCTTGTGAATTGTTTAGATTATGTTTTTTCGAACGTTATGATATTTCATATAAGATATAAGTTAAGGTTTAAGATTCTTCAATATAAATCCTACTGGTTATAATAAATTTTTGTATATCATCCATTCGTGTTGAGCGAGTCGACCGATCTTTACTTGTCGGAAGCGTATCACTGCCATTACCTTAAGTCACTATGCATGAAAGGGAATGTTTCAGATTCGTATTTACAACGGCATCAATGTGATTTCACCGTCTTCCACTTTTCGTAGTCAATTAATTTGTGAGTAGTCTGATCCAACTCTATAGCACGCAATAGGAAAGTAAGTCCATGTCTATTTAGTACATGATAAACGCATGGTACATTATCATGAAGGAAGACAGTCTCAGTCCATAACAAAATAACTTAGAATTAGACAGAACTGTACAGGAAGAAAATCAATTCGAGGCTATTCGACTTTACCAAGTCACAGTCCAAAATATATCCAAATATGGACTCAAGCATAATGCCAAAAATAAATAGATATTCCTCGGACCAAAAAGTTATACTCTAGACAAACCAATATTTATCTCCATACCTCTTCTGTTCAGTCATCGATGACTTCTCATATAACAACTGGTCCAAAGAAGACGTAAAACACTTGAATAATCCTCTGTATCATATTAGCACTGGTTATTTGTCCCGAAGAGTTACTCCTTAAGAGTTGTTGCAATAAATTCCCCTAATACGATCACATCGCACGACGTTATATGAAATCGTGTTCTGCCTACCTTCTAGAAGGATACAAGGTATCAAAAGCAGATAAATAGATACATGAGAAACTCCACGTATATCCTATAGTGAACAATCATCACCCTGATCTACAAGAAGACGGTTCAGACGATGTGGGTACTACCTTGAAGAAGATTGACACCATTTCTACCCTCGACATCAGTTGATTCAATTTGTTCCTTGAGAAGCTCAAGTTCCCTAATACCCGAAACAGTAACTTCGTATTTGTGCGCCACTAGGCTTCGGTAAAAGTGGATCGCAAAGGCTAGGAAGATAATGAGAACTGGTATCAGGACTATACAAGCCGACCAAGCAGCCACTTCGGAGAAGTCGTAAAATTTAACCCAGCACAGGATTGCAATTTCCAAAAGGAAGAGAATAAGACCAAGAAGCGTCGAAAAGGCCCACGCAACTTCTATGTACCAATGAAGACGTTCGTGTGGAGATTCGTGTACAAGGCTAATACTATGCAAATTGCACACAGCTTCTATGTTTGGTAGAATGCAGGTGGATATCATCAAGGCCAGCATGTGAACTGCTACTAGAAGTGTTGTACAAATGGCAAAAGCTATCAGCATCCCATCAGGTACCTGCGTATCGCTATTCAATTGCACCTCAACCATGGCGACCTGTAACACAAAGAGAATATAACTACTACCGTGTCAGTTAATAGAATCTAAAGAAGTTTCCCAAGAGTACGAAAACTATACCATGGCAAAACCAGAGAGCAACGCCGACGTCTTGCTGGATGCTTTGAGTTTAGCTCGGCTGAGCTGCAATTTTCTCCATGACAAATAACCCGGCGTATGTAGACCGTCTCCGGACTGTGACATCTTTGACTAAAGAACAGACAAGTAGATACTTTCATAACGTAAAAAAAGTCCTGACATATCTAGAAATAAGACATTGGCGTTATCGAGTATCGTATCTTAAAGTGGTTAATAAGTAAATTCACTAGTGCATTCTAAACATATGAAATGGCTAAAAGGCTAAGAAAATTGGCCATTCGCAATAGACGTAACGAATGTTAGTAGATTTCGTACAGACTTGGTAAAGTACTATGAGGAGACATACCAAACGTTGGTGCCAATTGAAGAAGAAGAAGTACTTGTGGCAAGTCCGACGTGGAATAAATATACCGTGAAGTGCTGAACCAAACAAAACAAGAAGGAACATTAACGGAAGCCTCGAGAGCACCGCAACGAAATACAGTTAATTGAGAATCGACTCACAATCAGATATGCCACAAAGGTTTACATCACAGTCCATCAAACTCTAGCAAAGTTGCACGGACTGATAGACATAAAGCAAAATTGCCCCATACGTTACACATTCGATATTACCATGTTATCTTATTGTTACTCCCCAGTGAGATATTACTTTCCTTCGCTACTTTGTGTAATTCGATAACTCTAATACGTTTACAGAAATCAAGAGTAATGGCGTGATATGAGAAATAAATTTAGACACAGAAACGTTCCTCGATCGACCATCATGATAGTTGATTCTAACATTGCAATCAGCATCAGTAGAGTGTCAAAATAATTTGACAAACGAAGACAGAAATACTGATATCAGTGACAATCGTCTAAATGTGATTTTACAATATTTATTGATAAATATTCACTTACGGTTATTGATTTCCGGTAGGTACGCACAAATCAGTGAAAAAAAGGGTTGTTAAAATTAATTAAAGCGCCAATAAGCATTACCACAAATATATGTTTACCGAGCAGTTAATATAAATCTCATACCAGTTGACACAAATTATTCATAGGTTATGTCATTAATT
>JARQSV010000113.1:530122-586604 GCA_030142285.1 Calameuta idolon
AAATATATGTTTACCGAGCAGTTAATATAAATCTCATACCAGTTGACACAAATTATTCATAGGTTATGTCATTAATTAACTGACCTGACAATTATAGAGCCGCTTGTGGAAGCAGTGCCCGTTGTTATTGTGCAGAGAATAAGTCTGTCCTCCCAAGTGTGAGGAGGGAGGTTGTACGCCCTCCACACCAAACACTGAATTCCGACCAGTGCTTGTCGACCATACAGACATTAGGCCACTTTATTGTACGATCCTGAACAACGCTGAAAGATAAAAAATCAAATTAGTGTATCAGATAAGATTCTTTATTGAAAAGATATATACCATTATCGCTCCAGTCATTCCTAACCTAAAAAAGCATTAAAAAGTGTACGTCAGAATGACATTCTATGTGCACGTGTCAATGACTAAGCTTGTTGAGAAATTTATAAAAGCATATATAGTGAATCCGAAAACAGTATAATGAATTTCTTTGAAAAAAAAAAAAGTGTGGAAAATTCAGGCACCTAGTTCGTAGCGCTATTTCGAGAATCCTAAAGTCAGACGAGCGGGTTTACACGAATTGGAATACAATTTTACGAGGCCGACGGCATCTAAATATTTGGCAACCAGAGCGTATAATAATTTCAGGTATACAGGGTGTCCCATTTTAACCTAGACACTGCATATCTCGGAAACAAGGAGTTTTTGGACAAAATATTTGACAGAAAATTTGTCAGGCTCGAAAGGGGGCCATCTAATAAAATACCTGAATTTTTTTCTTGGGGCCCGTGTTGGGCCTTGTGAGACCCAAGTCCATTTTTGCAAATGAGAACCCTTATTGTTTATTGCAGATTCGTGTTGTATGAAAAAAAAAAATAAGTTTTGTTCTTGATCATTTTTTGATAAACCCTCTGCAAAGGACGCAAAAGACCCTTGAAATTGAATTTTGAAATACGTCACAAAATTCGGTGTTTTGTTAGCGATAATAATAATATGGACTGGTGACCTGTCAACTACTGTAAGTGGAATCCATATCTCAAATAATAAATAATCGATCCGTATGTCAAAACGTCGCCCTCATTCGTCGGCATTACATCCACAAATTCCACAGGAAACAGATACGCCTAGCGTTTCAATGGTAAACCACATTAAAAGCTATTTACGCCCTAGCAGTTTCACTAGCTTAACAGCCCCCTGCGAGCCGGACAATTTTTTTCTTAAACGTGTTTTCCGAAAACTGCTTGTTTTCAAGATATTGCAGTGTCTAAGTTAAAATGGGACACCCTGTACAAACCAGCAATATAAGCAACAAGAATATTTCGCAGCAGGTAAATCATTGTTATTATAATAGTTTTTTTTTTCCCCACGAGAACGTGAAATCTCTTCACCTGAGAATGCACGATTTGATAGAGGAAGAAAAATATATGTTTCCATGATAATTGATGTTCAGCACAGTGCTGGTTGTACTGTACATACATACATAGGTTTCATGACTCCTGGCCATTTAATTGTGCTGCGTTATTCACAAGGAGAAGGCGCTGCGCTAACCTCCACGTTTGTGGGTCAGGGTAAGGAGCAATCATCGTAACACCATTCTGGTAACTCAAACTACTTTAACAGACTTCAGTAATGTTTCGATTAAATAAATGAAAAAGAATTAAATCATTGCAAGCCGTGGACGTCTCGCTCGTTGAGGAAGTGAATTCCTTCAAGCTGATAATTAACGGCGAATATCAATGAAAATCTAAGTATTCAGTATTTAATATGTTATTTCCGTACGGGAATTATTACGTGACGTAACATCGCGATAACCTGAGCCTCACTGAAATTTCATCCTTTTCAAACAATACACATTGCATTGTGCATCCTCGACTTCTAGCTGGACGTACAGTCTTACGAAAAAGTTTACCCTGTCAGAAAGCAAACTTGTGTATATTTTACTGAGACACAAAATATGCATGCAATATGTAACGCAAAAACCATAAACAAAATACCTCGGGCTTAATCGCTACTATACTTTGACTAAAACTTTCAAATAACTTTCACGTATCTTCGTATCTTCGTATCGACAAGGAACATCACTTTAGTGTGCCCCTTCGATTTTGACGAAACTCAACTATGTTGTAGCGCTTGAAAACTAAGAGACACGGTATTTCTTTTTTGTATCGGCGGAATAAAACGGTTTCAGGGGGTGAAATCAAACCCGGAAGTTCGGCATGTCGAGGGGTGATAATGCAGTTTCACCTGGAGGGAGTCGACCGATTTCGATGAAACAAAAACTGAAATGTTTCTCATCACGAGTAATGAAAAGTGCACCTAGAAATTAAAATCAAATTGTGGGGGGGGGGGGGGGGTCGTCACCCCTCGATTATTCTTTTTTTACCCTATTTAAAAAACTTACAAATGGAATTTAATGAAGCACGTACCATTTGAAAGGGGAAGTAAAATTACAGTTGACGTGTTTTTGCTCTCTTGCGGGAAAACACCTTTAAGAAGGTAAACTACCCCCTGCATACCGATGCATGTGGAGTAAGTGAAAATTAACGTACTACCCGTAATTAAGGGATTAATTTATTTAAAATTTGAATATCAATTAATTTAATTTTCCTCCCACTCTTCCGGCTTCTGTACCAGTTTTTATTATTTTTTATGTGAAATGTATTTGATTAATAGTCGAGAAAATAATTTTTATTTCTTGTAGTAAAAACTGGTACTTCGGTGTAGTGGATAGCGTGCTTGCCTCTAGTCGAAATAAGCTTTCTGTTGACTTTATACATTCATTGCGTAATCAATTCTCTTTTTTAAACAGCACTCAAGCCCCGGTATTTACGGAACCAACCACTATTTGTTCACCACAGCCCCCAAAGACACTTTTGTGTGTAATGACAAGGATAAATAATGAATTTTCCCACGCTTTAAATTTCTCGAGTGTTTTAGTGTACTTGACCGTATTTCTTGATTTACTAGTAAAATGCGGGTCTTGATCGAATTTCGCGACTAAGTAATAATCCCACTAAATTTGACTGCACTATATTCGCTTTAGTTTACACCGCGATGCTTGAAATAATCTTGGGAGACGTTTGCAAAATTCTGATGTTCCTAGGATAACACGACTCGAGCACATTAAGCGATACTATTATAAGATTTGATTTCGATAAATAATTAAGCACTATATCACTGTCACTATTTATTTACTTACATCACAACTTGTAATAACGAGACGAATAACGTTTCAACGTCTATCAAAGTTAATTAATAAATTCATAAATTAAAAGCTTTGCTCAATTTCCCCGTACATATATGTATATACGTCTCTCCATAGACACGCATTGCTTCTATGACTACAAAGAATGTAAGCGGAGCAAACACATGTCAAAAGATACCGTGGGTCGTAATTCAATAGCAATGAAAACTTAAGACATTAGAAGCCTAAGTCAAGGTAGAGAGAATCCTCGTTAAATAATTATTCAGAACAATATTTGCCTATGCTTACACGTACGTCTTGGAGAAGATGCCGCGTTATGCCGATATCCAAGAATGAAGATATCCACGAATAAAAAAGAACATTTTTTTTTAGCTAAGAAAAATAATTGTATAAAAAATTCGTTATAGGCATCGAGACTTATAAATGCCAGTGATAAGGACCATGTGGTTAAATAAGACTGCGCTACTGTTAAGCATTTATTTACGTTGTCAGTATGACATCACATACTAATATAACTATAAATAGCCATATTAATAATAAAGCATCAAATATATATTGCAATGGTTTTTATATAGCGACTATATTGTGTGTATAAAGTGTCTTATTATTATATACCTACGCACGTTATATAGTTATGTCTCAATGCGATCGCCTCAAATGGAAATAACTTCTACTGTCAATTGCCAATTAATGATGCATATCGTTTAAAATTGATATTAACAGTCAAGTCCCGGTGCACTCTTTTTACGACAATTGACTGGAAGCACGTGTTATTGAGCATATCTGGGGCATTGACGCTGTTGAATAACAAATGACTTGTATGACAGGTCAGGCGAATTGGCAAGGGAGTCAAGCCAAAAAAATGTTCTAGGGTAGGAGAGTAAGACGTTAATTGAAAAGTTAAATACTGCTCGACGTGCATAAGAGAGACGAGACGTGCTTAGCTTCGCTAGATGCTAAAATACGTACTGAGGAGACGCTCGAAAAACAAGAGAATAAAATTCTTTGTGAAAGAATATGTAGCGTAGTATACCGGTTGCGTCAAGGTTTAACAAATCTTTTTTATTTGGCAGGGTATAAAGTGTTTATTCTTATCCTTCTTTCGATGACACGAGAGGAGCCAGACATTAAAGGAGACTTGTTAATGCATTCTTTAAGACTTACGGTACTGCATGAGATCACATACACGAGTGAAAATACTTTTTAGCATAGTCGATTAATAGCTTTCGGTTATTCGATTTCAGAATACTAGAACGTCTCTTAGAACTTTGGGATTTCAGTGCCAATTTCACTAAAAATACCATGTACGCGGTGACTCCATACCTGGCTCGTGTACGAAATTAAAACAGGATTTGGTAAAGTGTGCGAAGCATGTTGCGAATTAATTTCAAGATAACATTATGATTATCGATAGTCTGCGTAGATAGTGAAAGTGATTAATATGACAACTTTGTAGGTTAAGTAAGTGCGTAAGACAATTATTACCATTTTCAGTATGACGAACGTACACGATGCAAGAACATATCTATGTCGACACTATTAGTTAGAAATTTATAGTAAGGAAATTATCACAATGTTATCGAACATTCAAACCACCATTGTATCACATTGGCCACACTGACTAAATATCGTGGCACTCTACGGCAGACACAAAACAAATGCTTTACCGTTCCGAACCGAAGTGCCAACCGATGACGAGAATTACCGAGGATTGCCGAAGCCAAGAAAGTTAACTGTCGCGCATGCGCACTTTCAAGTTCAAGGCAAAATGCATTGCCGCGCGCAAAACGTAAACCAATCGTTATGCAGCATCCAACCGGACAGACTTTATTATACAATCTCAACCGAGCATTGCTTCCAGTCTCCAATTTACTCTGCTACCCGAGTATCCGGTTAGCATGCCTTTCTATCACAGTTAAGTAATATGTATATGCATACAGTATCACTCATACTCTACTGTGCACTAATGAGAGCACAGGACCATTTCAACTGCGGACAAAATATCAAATTCAAATACATCATGCCAAATGCATCAAAAAATCTTATCGTTCCACAATTCTGAAATTATATAACATTTCTATTGTTCATGAACGTATTTCCTGTACACATATGCAGGATGTTATGATAATACGTTGTTAATCTTTGGTGTAACGAGTTATATAGTATTACATGACTATGTGTCGTTGCTAAGATTGTACATACGTGACTGTACGTTATATGGTAGAAAGAGTTATTGTTTGTATTTCTTAGAACGATTAACAAAACGGTACCACAACTCAGGGAAGTTGTGCCACTAATTATTGTGCGAAAAGTCCTTCGATGGTAATGGCCTTAAAAATAAAATTTTCGATAAAACAGTCACTGTTCTTTAAACAGCACAAAGTATTAAATTAAATAGAAAAACTTTTGATGCCAGCATCACAAAATTAGCGTAGACATTTGAATCCGAGAAGTTTGAAAATTTACTCCTGCATGATTCACAATGACTCTCAATCTGGCAGAGTTTCAAGAGCCACTGTCCGCCCATGCGCGTTTCCATTGAAACCGAAGATATTTTATAGATAATAGATCCACAACAGTTTACATGAAAGGTTTCATTAAAGTTTTTATAGGTAGATTATTTTTTAATATTTATGTTATGTAATTACCCTTACGTTGTATTAACAAAGCTATGCAATTCCTATCTATAGCGCTCAGGTAACCCAATAACCTATAACCTGTAGACACCCCGGGTATTGGACGAAACGTATTCGCATGTTGGACAAGAAGTTTAATTTCGGAGTTTGACTCTGCATGTCAATTGGCCAGGATGCTACCACTTCTGTTAGGAGGTGATGCAGCAGTCATGGTCAGGGCACCCCTAGCCTACTTCCTAGTGGTGCAGTCTGATCTATTTAAATGTGCATTCCAAGGGAAGCATTACACTGTTGGATTTGAAACATCCACTACTTAATGTTATTTCGCTTTAAATCGCTATAATGATTAACTGATAGAGTACGGACGATGGTGATTGATTATGGCTCGTTATGTAGGCAAAATCAGAAATACCCTTCAGGCTATGAAATTTGTATGGTTAACTACAGTGAAGTCGCGCGATGGTCGCAATAACAAAATTAAAGGACCAGCATCATCCTTATTAATAGAACGCCTCATGTTTGCTTTAGGATGGGAAACCCAAGAAAATTTTTTTTAAGAGATATTTATCTTTCACAGTGTACTTTGATGCTTACAGCTTTGTACTATAATCTGTCCTGAACAGTACAGTTTGGTAGTAATAAGTTGAGTTTGACAGTTGTATGTAAACTTGGGAATCGTCGTGACTGATTCCGCTTACATCGATTGAGAAATTTCAAATCAATATTAATATTTACTTTACTGTATTATTATTATTATTTGCTTAGTTATGTGGGTTCGCAGTATATTCAAATTCGATAATATATATTTCTAGGCAAATACGTACACGTCTGTAAGGAATGTCGATATCCTATCTGTTACTTTAAGCTATTTTGTTCATGGAATAATTCTATGTAACCACTACACTAGAATAGATACTCCGTTTAATTTAGATAGCGGATTTGAAATCCTTATGTGGATTTAACGTTATTCAAATTCATCAATATGGCCACACACTGTATCTTACTTCTGTATCTTACACACTGTTCCTTAATGTAAATAAATCTGTTACTAGGTTGATATATCTCCCAGACAATACATAAACTTTAATTACCCTAAAGATACTTTAAAAACAACCTCCGTCGCAATAGACGTCTTCGAGACGACTTTTGGACAGTATATGTTGTTTGGGTTTCTAGATTTCACGCAACACAATACACGGTGTCAGTGTTTCAATTAACCGTCAGCACGATGATTGCTTGTTATGATTATGAAACGCTACACTCAGTTATACGCAGAAAGTATATTTGCGATCGGATCTTGATAATATATTATACTGTAGGTCGTGATGGTTATTATTAATTATGAAAAATTGGAACGTAAGTTTTACTCACAAAAATGATATGCTTCTTTGAAAATTTCTTGTAACTTTTCACTAACTTTTTAACTTTACTTCACCAATACGCTCCTCGTATAGCGACGTTTCAACTGAGCTTTCTTTCTAAACTATCTTATCGAGAGAGGACGACGGGTTCCTCTACTATTTTGCGCCTCTCAGCGCAAGTGTGATCCGCGCTCTGTCGAATGCTCGACCTATTAGAGTGGAGTTGCGGTTTCCCGTAATATCACTCTCTTGCTAGTTATGGCGTCTCAGAGCCCCGGATGTGCACTTACACAGAGAGTCGACTGTACTACTGTTAGAATTGAAAAGAAGTTCCCGAAACGTTTTTCCTGCAGTGTGATAAAACTTCAAATCCCACGCATGCGTCATTTACAGCGCCTTAGTAATTGGTTTAATAAATGCGTCTATTAATTCGCCTTGGATTGTTGTCGTCAAATGCACGCAATCTGGCCTTCTTATTTACACGCTCGCTTATACGGACGAGAATCAAGCAGTACTTTGCCACAGTAAGTGAATATTCAGTATAGAACGATAGTTTGATAAACCGACTGGTTAATTTGGAGCAGGAAAGAAAAGAAAAAAACAAAATAAATGTGTCAAGTCAGAGACCGAAGAAAAAGAAAACTTTTGAGATTTTAGGGATTTCGCGGCCAATATTATCAATAATACTCATGGCTCTCGTCCGGAAATCATGAGTATTAAGGACAACTTCTTATCATTTGCATACTTCCTTCTGTATCACATTGCGGCTCTATTCTTATAATGGGAAGTTTTTCAAATAGACGTGTCTGAAGTATAAACCTAATTTGATTTATTACTAAAGGTAAATGTTTGTCTTAGTTAATCGTAAAATTATTTCACTCACAAGAAAATTGGAAATTATCCCTTCTTCGAAGTAGCTGTTAGTCTACTGCAACGCTGCGTCCTCAAAGTCAATGCACTTTTTCATTGAGTTTACTTGCTCGACCAGTGCACACGAGTATTACAGTTTGACGTCAACGTATGTACAAGCCCAATATTGCATTTAAATACTTTCGTTAAAAACTCTTTAGTATCGGTGAAGGTTACTGACCATTTTGCACCACTGTTGGGAATCCTGGGAAAATATTCCGTAATTATTGACACGCTGAGTAACTGTAAATATCCTTTTTTATGACGTAAGCGACACACAATGTGTGCTGTACACTAACCTTAAGTTGATTCGATGGCGGATTCCTACTTTCATCAGCACGATCGATACAAGTCCCTTTACTGATATTTTTTTACCCTACACTTGTGAATATGAATCTTAGAATTTCCCGGTAAGACAACTAGATGGCGACACTATACCGTTACCCACAGTGCAATATACTGCATTTACAGTTCGTTATGAACTTTCAAATTGTACTAATTAGTTAATTCGTTGCAAATATTAGACAGTATATAAAGAACCGTAAGAGTGAATTAATCTATGTAAAAGAAAAAGATTAATAATAAAGTAATTAAAAAATTTATAACCCTAATTCATTACTGAAAATATTTATTTGTAATATTGAAATATTACTCTTTTCAACATACCTATACGAATGCTCTCAAGTTAGCAAAATTTCCATGTAACATAAATTGGCACAATGTTGACAGTGATGATTCAAAGATTTCTCACTGTTTTGTTTATCTTCTGCGTCTTTCACCCGAGGTAATGGTGGGGCTTAGGCTTACACCAGTCAGGTTGCACATTCCTGCCGCTGGCGAGTAGTTGCACGCTGTCGCTCCTTGAGAATAGTGTCGATCACTTGTAATAGTAGTAGTATAGTGACGGTACGAAAAATTAGTTTATTTGTGACGGAATTAGAAGTGGACTGTGACAACAATGGCTCCATTGAATTTGGCAGATGATCAACGCTTCGCTCTGATGAAGGTAACGTGAAGAGATTAACGTCACAGTGAAACACGAATAAACAAATGGGACTTATTTCCGCGTGCTATACAACAACCAGGCAATAACTCATACTAAATAGGAGTAAACTCTGATAATATAAATTGCAGTGACCGTTTTATAATATCTACGCAAATGATCGTCCAGTTTCTTTGTCGTTTTGAACAATACTTTTCGCAAGACAATATTAGAGCATTATAACGTGTTTGACGATTAAATAAAAATTCTTTACAGTACTTCAATGACAATGTAATTATTTTCTTTACTTTATGTAAATCATATCATTTCAAAAAAGGTTAAACAATACATTAAGTCAGTGACCCATTATCAGTGTGTCTGGTTTAAATTAAATATCGCATCCTGATAAGAATCAATCGATTTATCATGTATTATTATAGCTCCAAGTTCTGCGACGCATTAATAAATTTTTTGTATGCTTTTATTACAGGAAAAATGACTAAAAAGCAAATAATATGTCAATGTAATTATTGTTCGATAATGATACAATAAAATGAATTTTTAATGATAACGACCTTGGCACCAAACTACGTCAGTCTAACCGTTCTACGTTGGAGCCGATTTAAATAAACTTTTCAAATAAAAAATATAGCCCGAAGTATGAGGATAAATAATCACAAGAGTATACCTACATGATGCTATTAATATGCGACCGCCATATAGGTGCAACAAGACATGCAAAATGAATCTTCAAATATGTATGAACCCGGGACAATCTTGATCCTATCATTTACTATACAGTTTCATGAATATAGGAATAATAAATTTCGTCTCTTTGAAACTCTTTTCACGTATGACCTCGACGTCATTACGTAATACAGAATTCCCAAAGATATTTAAGTTCCTCCATAACGTTCATGACGAGTATTATGCACGTTATACGCGCATCCTTTCACTGTCATTGGAACAAATAGTATAGCTCATCGTTACCTATTCATAATATTTCACAAGTTTTTAAAACGTACTCGATCTTTAAAATTACGTCATATGACTCTAAAAAATAGTTCAACTTAATAAAACGATAATAGAAACTGCATGCAAAACTAGATATGACGTATAGCTGTATAATATGTAGTATCACGGTCAGCTGTGCAGTAACGGGCAAGGACCAGTATGTAGATAAACACGTCAGATAACTGGTAAGCCATTTCGTTAAAATGAGTTACAACTGAACTTTGTATATTGGAGGTAAAACGAGAAGTGAGAAGCAGTTTATAAAACGTGGAAATCATTCAGTTGAGAAGAATGCCATTGAACAAGATGCTACAAGTATTTTCCAGCAGAATGCGTCTACAAGGAAATTTTCATAATCGTTCGTTTGGCCTCGAACTGTCAGATTGATTATGCAAAATCTAATTAACTGATATATTCACCATAATCGATCTCCGTTTATTATAATAGAGGGTCGGTACTGTTACATTATATTTTCCTCGCCAAACAAGGAGGACACCTCAGTGCATGAAATATTCTGACCCCAGCCGTGAACTTTGTCGGTTTATTATTCAATCGACGAGCGAATACGTTACGAAAAGTCATCGTTTTCGCGTATCCTTCCATTGGTGTTTCTATCACATGGGATTCTTTCTCGACGAAGCTTTGAGATTGGTAGGAAGACAAGGAAAATTTATCAAACTCTCAAATATAACTGGTTCGACAGAATTTGATCGGATCGTCTAAGCGTTAGGCGCGTGTCGCAAAGCTAATGAAATTCGGTCGAGTGTCGCGCCGTTTTTACGACTAGCTTTTACATACGGAACTAAATTTGAATATGGCGCTAATACGTTAGAAAGTTTTTAGAGTATTTGAATATAACATATATAGTATTGTCCCCTTACGTAAACCAAAGATTGAGATTGTTTTTCTAAGAATCTTGTATGTAATAAATAAACAAAAAAAGAGAACGTACAAAGATTAAATAACAAGATAATCAATTGCACTTGCATCGACGATTGCTTGGAAAATTCTATTTTTAAGAAGGATCAATGTCATACATTAATTGAGTTCCAGGTCAAACACTCAAGTAAGAATTGGTAACGTCGATCAACGTGTCAATGTAATTGTTTGCGTCTGATCGTTCGATGCAGTTTAAAGCAATGATAGTATTGTGTTATGGCGGCCATTGAACTGTCTAGGAAATAAAGAAAGGTATCTTGCCTACGGATTAAGTACGTGTGCGTAATAAGTGTGAAATACTAAATACTCGAAACTTTTACAATTTCTAAGTATACTTATATCACAAGTATCGTCTTGGGTACGTTCATTACCAGGTAACGACAAATTCATTCGCAAACCAAAGAGAGATTGCTCGATCGTTGTTCTACTGACACAATTATTTTTGGTTCGACTGATAGCTGCTGTAATCGAGTACGTCCATGTAGTCTCACTTTTTCTTTTCTTTCTCTTTTGTACAATGCTTTAAGAGAATATAAGCGTAGGAAGCATAGGGTTATTTATAAGAGGCACAGCTTATTGATGCATATTAGATATTCAGTGTAAAACGTGTAAATTTATATATTTATATAATTTATTACTAATATCGAAAGGAATTAGTATGAACGTAACGACAGCTAAAATTTGGATATAGTAACACGGTTTATGTTAATTAAAAAAAATTATGGTGATCGGCATAGAATTTTGGGTAATTTTGATAGACAGCTATTATGTATTAACTTTCTTGGCCGCGAGCGTATATTATGACAGTCGGTGAGTTTCTGTGAAGAATTACGAAAGTATACGAGGAAATATTTATGTCATGAGCCAAGTGTGGGTATTGCGTATCTATGCACTGCTTATAATGTCAGAAATTAATTTATTAATTTTGTTTAATGTCATTGCCAAAAAGAGGGAACTGCATATCTAATTAAATCTGACTTAATAATATTTCCTGTCTCATTCTTGATTAATTTAGAATTTTTTAATAAACATAACGTGCGTTGCTTAATCTGCATAGTGTATTTAATTAATTTGTAATTTTTGAATATATAAAAATTATTCAAATTTGCGCGTGCTAGTTTCTTAAAAATTGTTTATTATTATTCTTGTTGCAGTTCAGACGTAGCGTACAAGACATTCTGGAACCACATCATGATGATCATTTTTTAGTTCGTTGGCTCCGAGGTAAGAAAAGAGAAAGAAGATCGATTCAATGATTCCATTGGAAGTTCTGTGACGTGAAAAGAATTTTTTTTCGTCAAAATTTACCCAAGTTCCGCACGGTACATTGTGTCCAAGTAATATATTTTCCTATTGTTTTTCAGCTAGGAAGTGGGATGCTGCGGCGGCTGAAAAAATGCTCAGAGACGTGAGTACGCATGTATATCGACATCGAAATTTTCTTTAGCCGTTTATTGTTAGACTTTAATCCTCGTGTTAACGTAAGTCGAACGAAACGAGTCGTGCCGAACGCAAATGACGTTCTGAGAAAGTCGAGGAAATGATTATAAGGTGGAACGGGCATTCTCCTTATTCGTGAACAGCGTTAAGCACTTTAACAGATTCGATGCAGTAACGAGAAAATTATTTATCACAATTAAATGAAATTAGCAGGCATGACTGTGAAAGCAACTCTCTCTGTGTTGTTATGATGCCATTTTGTCTGGAAAAAAAAAATTGTGCTACAAAACAAAGAGGCTCACCTATTCCAAGGAAAAATGATTGTGACTGTGTTAATATAAGTATACGTAGAAATAATAGAATCGTGAATTCTGTTACCGACAGTCCTTGGAGTGGAGAAAACAGTGGGAGGTTGATAAATTGGACGAATGGGATCCACCACAAATCCTCAAGGATCATTTACCGCATGGACTCAGTGGCTTCGACAAGGATGGAGCACCAGGTATACAATTAACTGGAAAATTATATAAAGACTAAGTTTGAATTGATATTTGTTATTTTAGTTGTCATAACTCCATTCGCTGGTTTGGATATGTATGGCATCCTTCATGTGGTCTCTCGAAGAGATGTGATTTGCATTACTATTCAACAACTTGAACGTTATTTAAAAATCTGCGAGGAACAGGCCAAGAAACATGGAGAAGCAGCTAGACAGGTGACAGTCATCTTTGATATGGAGGGATTTAATCTTAGACAGTATATGTGGCGACCAGGTATGTTATTCTCTTCGAGGTCGTGAAATCACACGTTCACGTACTTAATTTTCTGTCATCGTCAAGAGTTATGTACAACGTAAGATTTTCCTTTCTGATTTTAGCTGGCGAAGTTGTTATTGCGCTTATTCAAATGTATGAGGCCAATTACCCGGAAATCTTGAAAACGTGCTTTATCATAAATGGTAATATATGTATATGTATGATGTGTAACCGGGAAAATCAGATGTTTAAGCATTTGGATTATACGTTCTTACATATGGATTATATTCTGCAGCTCCAAAAGTATTTGCTTTGGCTTTTTCCGTTGCTAAGAAATTCATGAACGAGTACACTTTGTCAAAAATTCAAATATACAAGGCTGATCCACCCAGATGGAAACATGCATTATTACAAGTCATTCCAGAGGATCAAATACCGGTACACTTTGGTGGTACTCTTACTGATCCTGATGGAAATCCACGGCTCACGACCAAGGTGATTAATCGTACCAACAACATATGATAAGAGTTTTTGGAAATTAATTGAATATATGAATTTTGTAGATTTGTCAAGGCGGTAAAGTACCGAAGGATCTTTATGTAAATAAAGCAGAGAAGGATAAATCGAATGAAGATTTTACCACGGTTACTGTGCGCAAAGGAGATAAACTCAAGTTAGATTTTAAACCAGCTCAACTGGGTTCTTTTTTGAGGTAACAAAATTAATGCGTATTAAATAAATACCGTGACTTGCGTATATGTAAATTTGCTTTAACGATTTATTATAGTTGGGAATTCAGAACTGAAGATCATGATATTAAATTTGGAATTGTGAGGAAAAACGATGATGGCGGACAAACGGAAATTGTACCGATTCATAGAGTAGCTGCACATCAACTGGATGAGATCGGTATAGTTACCTGTGAAGTGCCAGCTACTTGTAAGTATATTATGATCGCTGTTGGGAGAGCAGAATAGCGAAAAAAACTCGTTTAACATTGATCGTGTGACGGCAATGGATGTTACTTCTCTCTTATTTCAGATTCCGTCGTGTTCGACAACAGCTATAGTCTTTTACGTAATAAGAAAATACATTATTCCGTACGCATTTTACCGCCGAACGAGGGATTAGATGATCTTGCTCTTAAAAACTCGTAAAAATGAGCAAAATAATTCGAGCGAACGGAGCACTAACGAAGTGAAAATATTGTTACTGTACTTAAGGCATGAGAATGTACGCAACGCAACAAGTTTAAATGGAGTTGGACAAATCTCTGTGGTCTAATGTCTGATAATCAAAGTTGTACTACGTACTATGCATATAATTATTTGTTTTATTGAATTAAGGTATGGGTGTAGTCATTATTGCCCTGGTTACAATTATGGAAGGTTCTGTGAATCTTGTAGTTATTTAAGGATTTTATAGAAAAAATCAATTTTTATTCAGTAAAAATGTATGAGTTAAATACAGCCTTACGAATCAGTTATAAATGTTCAATATATAATTACTTGGGCTTATAAGATTTCATTAAAGGATCTTTTATATCCTTAATTATGCTACTTTTATTGACTTATGTGCTCGTCGTTTATTCCAGTAATAAAGGATGACGTATACTAATTATCTTCATCTGTTACCAACATTTCAACAAGGTCTGTATCTAAGCATGCATCACCTTCTAGGCGTTTTTGCGTACCCCATCTTGCAAGTGTAGGTAACACATTCAGTTTGGTCCTTGTATCTGTACGGAATGGACATTTGAGATCCTTCCAACTAAAAAATAATTTTTCTTGATTAGTTATAAATTCTGGTTGAATCATGAAATATCATAAGGATATAGCACACAAATGTTATACATACAAGGGTCTATCTCCAACTTCTACATAAATGAAATGTGATTTTTCAGGAGCAGCACTCAATCCTTTCTCAATAATAGGCTCCGCTGAAATGAAAGTAACAGTTATGCTCAGTAAATGATTATGGTAACATGTAACTTATGTCGAGGAAGTAAAAATGGTTATAAATTGATTAGTTATGTTTGTGGCATACAGATTTTAGCATATGAATAAACGATTTTATACTTGATATATTCTTTTTTGTTTAGTCCAAAATGGGAAATATACCATTTCCTTACTTAAAATCTCGTTTAAAAACTTGGATGGATATGGCAGATAATTAATTATACCCCATTCATGCAACAATTTATTTGTATACCGAATAAATAAGTTATATATATAATAACACATAGGAAACTGCAAAATTAACGCAAATTTGAAGTAACATCAAAATGTAAGTACCGGAATGGATATTAAGTTACGAAGAATTGCGAAATAATTACCTTCAACACAATCAGGACACCAGCTATTTCCATTAGGCAATTTAGTTCCACTATAGAGAATATGAACAGGTCCATCAGCTTTGAAATTTTCCATAAATTTAATAAAATTTTCATAACCCTGTACGTGATGCCGTATCACCATTTTCGTCGATTTTTGTCTATTAAAAATATAATGCGCGACACGCCTACTGCCTCTGGTGAGCATAAAATGCCCGTTACAGTACACGGATCAATTATAGATAAAATATTATCGTTGAATTACAATCTATTGCTCATAGATTCCTAATACCGGACAGAAGCAAAAGCTTCGAAAAGACTGTTTAACTGATAACGTCTGCTGTATAAGCATACATAGATATATGTATGCATACATATACCTATACAAACTACGAACAATGTCGCCAACGTCGAACACCTATATTATGCATTGCTACACAATATCCGATAATTTTCCTAAATATTAAATCATTACTTATTTATTAGGCGTATAAAGAATATTATACACGCAACAATACATCAATTTACAACAATTTAAAATAAACAGGAATCTGTCAGAAACCGACACGAGACTGCAGTAAGTCGTATCTTAATATTCCCGAGCTTCTTCAAGCCGATATGAATGTGAAACAAGGAACTTTTTCTTACATAAATTCTATTATAGATTTGACAAAATACATGAGTTTCTAAGGATATGAAATGGCTATTAGAACTACCTAATTTTGAATGTACTCTAAAAATACGCGCATCGGAAAAATTGTCAGCACTGTCTGGCTTTCCTTATTGGCAAAGAAGGAGTGATCGTTCATAGCGGTTGGTGGAAAGTATCTCCTCTCCCACTGTGCCCAGTTAAGTGGGGAATGGGATTTCCCACCAATGGATAGGTTCCTGAGTGTACCAGGTATAGGCCGTGGTGAACGCGTATTCCAGGCGTGCGAGGTCTTGTGCAGATTTTTCGCGTTGAACAATATTGTTCAATATTAAGTGCGAGGGCTGCGCGACAAACCTTCGTTACAGTTCGAGGTGCATTGTTAAATGTGATATCGTTTTACGCAGAGAATGGCCGCGGTATTTGATATCGAACTGCACGACGGAGACACGGTCAACAGGGACGAAGAGTCCGACGACGACATTATCGAAATTGGCGAGGTAAGTTATTCGAATGGCTACAAACAAACTAGTGAAATTTTTCCACGTTACTTTCACTTTACTGCGGGTCGCACATCCTTGTAATTTTTGGGTGCTACTGATTCTTATACTCGCACGAGTCGATCGTGCTGTCGGAATTCAGCCATGCCTTCTCTTGTTTGCAGGGAGAGTACGATGCCAATCCAAACGTTAATGAAATAATTGAGTGAGTATTTCTGGCAAGTAATTCTTGCTTTCTCGCCTTTGTCCCACGTGCCCGAGACGCGTCTTATCAATTAAGTCACGCCACTGCTCACTGCACTGATATACACATTGGGAGCCAGCATTTGTCTGCTTGAGCTTTGTTTATATCGGCCATGGCGGACTCTTGGTTGGCCACCATGTGCTTTGTATTTACTGCCTCTACACCCCATTGCAAGCAAAAGAATGATTCCACTGTCAGAGACTTTTGCTGATAGCATAGAAATTCTTAAGCCGTCGTTTTTGCTCTTAGTTTTTTTTCGTTATTCTTTTTGCTATGCAGACATATGCTGGTGTAGGAAGGACGTCCTATGTAGCATGCAATAATAATTGTACATAAAAAGCAGTGGTGCAAATTTATGACATCTATTCATATACTGGCACTTCATGTTTATGGTGGAATTGTTTCCTTTCATGTGATATATTTAAGTTAATTGATATTTAAAAAAAAATTAATTATCAATAGACATATGCATTATTAATCTTTTATTCTAGTCCTCTTCAATATTT
Organism: Calameuta idolon; assembly: GCA_030142285.1. Lineage (NCBI taxonomy): Eukaryota > Metazoa > Arthropoda > Insecta > Hymenoptera > Cephidae > Calameuta > Calameuta idolon. The sequence continues at coordinate 547,577 of JARQSV010000113.1, forward strand.
ATTGTATATTTATAATAAATTTCATATTTATTATTCTGTGCTAATAATCAGGTCATAATAAAATTATCAATTCTTCATTGATAGAACTGAGGGTGTTGAGGCTGTGCCTATATCAGAACAGAATGTTAATCGTGGAAGGGAAAGGGCTGGTCCTCAGGATTTTGAGCTATGTAAAGTAATTGGAAAAGGTGGATATGGAAAAGTCTTCCAAGTACGCAAGATTACAGGCAATGATAGTGGTACTATTTTCGCCATGAAGGTAGGTTTTTATTTTGTTATGCATTAAAATGCCTGAAGTGATCATTATTTTTTTTCTTATAAAATAGGTTTTGCGTAAAGCATCCATTATAAGGAATCAAAAAGATACTGCCCACACCAAAGCAGAGAGAAACATTTTGGAAGCAGTTAAGGTAACTTGTAACTTAAAAAGAATCTATGAGAATATGTTTTATGTGACTTTATTTACATATATATTTATATGTCTTGTAGCACCCTTTTATTGTCGATCTTATGTATGCTTTTCAAACTGGAGGAAAATTATACTTGATACTTGAGTACATGTGTGGAGGGGAACTCTTTCGTCATTTGAATGATGAAGGCATTTTTTTGGAAGATACGGCATGGTATGATATCACGTGACTTCATTGTAATCTTACAGTGATAAACAAGAAGGTTGCAGATTAAATAGTAATATTTTTTACAGCTTTTATTTATCAGAAATTATACTGGCTCTGCAACATCTTCACCTTCAGGGAATTATTTACAGGTATGCCGGTACTTTTATATTACCTTCCAAGTTATAGACGCATATATATTTTATGCAACATTGATTTTCAGAGATTTGAAGCCAGAAAATATTTTGTTAGATGCCGAAGGGCATATCAAATTGACTGACTTTGGTCTGTGTAAGGAACATATACAAGAGGGCACTGTAACTCACACATTCTGTGGTACCATAGAGTATATGTAAGACTATAGACATTTTTCATCCGACTTTAGAGACTGTCTAGCATTTTATATATAAATATTCGTTCAAAGGGCTCCGGAAATCTTAACAAGAAGTGGACATGGTAAGGCCGTAGATTGGTGGAGCCTTGGTACTTTGATGTATGATATGCTCACGGGCTCAGTAAGTATATCCAATAAAAGTATTCCTGAGCCTGAACAAAATAAATGCCCATAAATGCAATCTTATGAATGAATCATAACAATTATAACAGCCGCCATTCACATCGGACAACCGAAGGAAGACCATAGAGAAGATTCTTCGTGGCAAACTAAACTTACCACCATATCTGACACCGGATGCTCGAGACCTTATCCGTAAACTATTAAAGGTTCGTATCACATAAACAAAAAAACAACATACGTCATCATCACTCCCTAATATATCCTTCTAATTTATTCAATTTTACTCAATTCTATCCAATGTCCATATCCACCTTCAGATGTTTCTCCTCTTTAAAACTTTCCACGACTTCCATATAAAAATTCCAAGGTAAAAAATCACATGCTCCTGCTAGTCATTTACTCTGAAAGATACTGCATCAATAATGAAATTTCTCATACAGCGTCAAGTCGCCCATCGATTGGGCTCAGCTCCAGCAGATGCTGAACAGATAAAGAATCATCAGTTCTTCAAGCACATCAATTGGAACGACGTTATATCCCGTAAGCTGGAGCCGCCGTTCAAACCAACCCTCACAAGCGAGGACGACGTGTCTCAATTTGACAAGAAATTCACAACTTCAGCTCCTGTAGACTCACCAGCCGAATACACATTGAGCGAATCAGCTAACAGAGTGTTCCAAGTGGGTCCCAATCATAGTTATCTTTATCTCCCTTTTAAAATCACTCAGAGATCACGACCTTAACATATTTTTTCCGTGTCACTGCACAAAACCCTGTTGCTCGTCCAGACATCTATTTAATTTTATCATTTTTTATTCTCAGGGTTTCACGTATGTCGCTCCGAGCATTCTCGAAGACATGTACTCACAGCCGCGAGTAATAAACGCCCGTAGTCCCCGCAGAGGACACATGCGCGGATTCTCACCACGCGGAACCCACATTCATCTTCACTCTTCCCATTTACCCAATCATAGGTAAGTACGAAATAATAATTTCCCTGTATAGAATTTTACTCCGCAATCATCAGACATGATCACATATATGCCTGATTGCATATTATTTTCACCCTGGTGGATTAAGTTCTCGCATGTTCCTCAGGCACAACGGCGTGGGACACAATAGCATAGAAGACACGGAGATGATTGAGATAGGTTAACTGCCAGTTATCTCATAGCGAATAACGTTTAGCAGTTTGTCGCCTAACTGCTGGGCTTCCCGTTACCGATGCCCGAGAGTCTCAGGGAGGGATTTTATAAACACTTTAGACTGGTTAACGTTGGCATTGGTCGTGAACGATCGATTCGATCGACACTTGGATGCCCAGTAGTTATGCTTAGCTAATTAATTACATTATTATTTAATTATATGTAACGAATTATTACGGATATATTAGTTAAGAGATTACGCTTGAGTAGCAGCGGCGCTGCCAGCAGATAGCCCTTTGACGAGACGGATATTGTGAGTACGATCAACGCGCGGATCACGAAGACGTTACTTTTATTTTTCTCCGCGTCCATCTGTCACATAAAATATATTTAGATGAATGAATATATAAAATATATCCACGTACGGTTCAATTTAAAAAGCTGCGCATATCGAGTCGAACTGCGTGCTACTATTTTGTTTTATAATCTTTTTACGACCGCGCATGCGCACAGCGTATTTGCATTGTGATTGCTTTTATATAAATATATAAAGTGTAATAAAATTTATATCGAAACAATCATTTTTCGTAAGTCCACGTTACGACAGATGACAGATGATTACATCGGTTAAATGTATCGTTTTTTTTTTGTACGCAGTTTAATTACGATTGATCGTCTCGTGAACGAAAAAATAACTATGAAAAAATTATATCGAAAGGCCTCTAAGGTTGTCGTGGCTGCACCGCCGCTAGCTTAAAGCTTGTTCCACACCAATTGTTCATTAAATAAGCGATCTGCAGCAGTAAATTATCGTTTATCGGTAGAATCACTATGCAACGATACAGACTGTACTGGGATTTGAACGTTCGAGCCACAAAACGTGAACGCTGATATAATAATTGATAATAATAATAATAAACTGCACAAGAATGATTCATCAATTATGAGACGGAGGAAATCTTGTAATACTGTGGAGGCATATAAAAACTTCGGGCAAGGAATTGGCGATGTGGAACGAACAAGTATATAAAAAGGAAAGAAATTTAAGAAAAGACACATTGAAGTTCCTACGATCACTGATATCGACAAGTTACGACGTTATCATGGATCCGATTGAGATTCTCGGCGCCTACTCCACGTGTAGCATTGATATTACTTAATTTAAAAAAAAAAAAAATATTTTGCCTTTTTTAAATCAATCTCGATAAAGAGAAACTCCAGAGGGCTTCCCGTTGGCCGGTGTGCCATTCACTGCTAAACGGTAGAAACCAAAGAGAAACGAGAACCGAAGCCGCGAACCGGACTTGTGAGAGAAAAAAAAAAAGAAGGAGTGAAAAATAAAAGTATAAATACATTTAACGACTATATAACGTACGACGTTCCTTTCCACGTTGAGAAAGGGTATCGTTAACTAGACTCAACTGAAGATTCGTGCCTATGCCATTAATTTCGTCTACGCCAAAAAGGGCGTCGGTCCTCTATAAATAAAATATCACGACTATGACTATACTTGCTACTGAGACGACGACGACGACGACTCCAGACGTCGCCAGCAACGTTAAATGCGCAGCCAATCGCGGTCCTCGAAATTCGTGTATCTTTAACTGTCGATTTTGTTCGATCGACAAATATAATTAAAAAAAAAAAACACACACACACAACCGGTCAAGCGACGTTGAGAATTAACAAACGCAAGATATGAAAATTCACCGTGTACTGCGTGGAATCGCCCAAGAAACAGATTACGAAAACTGCCCAAGTGTTCACAGGTCGCCGTAACCGGCTAAATAAACAAAATCTTATCTTTTACATAAATACTTAAAAGACGGTCGGAAGGCGTCGTGATTTTTACGTTGGCGATAATTTTTTTAATATGCCATTTATTTTGTTCGTGTTTCAGTTACAAAATTAGTGACTGTTTTTATATGACTGCCTTCAAATCAGACCGATAGCTGACTGTTACAAAAGAATTCACGGATTTCTTAAAATAACGACTCTCTTTTTTATTTTTTTTTTTCCTTAAAGTTTGACGTCGCCTTTCGAACGCATCCATACGATTGCATACACTTACTAACGTGCATACTGATTTATTATGTGTAAGTGCATATAAATTAATGAATAAGATTGTAATATTCGTAATTGATTGTATTATATGATAATGCGAGTCATCGGCGTCATTGACTACGTTCGGCGAGTGTCTTGAGGTCACCAAAAACTTGCAATACGAAATTCATTATATGTATGTCTGATCGATTGATACATATATACGTGCCTATGGATATGTCCTTAAAGATTACGAATCAGTTCTCCAGAAATGATATTGTAATGCGTATCAAAAGAAATACTTTGTCACTTTGATTGATTCTATTTGTGAAGCTCGCGGTGCGTCGTTGAGAGGACGTCGCAGGCGTCGCGACGCGTAACATATGACTATAGAATAATTAAGGAACGTAGACGTTAAGAATTAACATCATAATATTGCGAGTTAACGTTAATATTTGTTGTTTTTTTTATTCTTCTTTTCTCTTAATGTTTCTCTTTTATATTTTTTATCATCCCCCCTCTCTGTAGAGTTGACGACTCTTGTAAAGTTTTTGTCAACTTTCTTCTTTACTGTTCGGCGCAGTGTCCATCGATGGTAATGCATTTTGTGAAAGGGACACGCGGCGATTTAATTAAACGATTGTTTCTTTTTATTCTTTTCGTTTGGTACGAGACGAAAATGTGCTGTGAGGGGCTCCCGCAATGTCGACCCGTTTTATAATGTTTAGAGAGAAAAAAAGTAAAAAAAAAAAAGAGAAATGATTGAGCACGTGAATTAATATTTTATTCGTTGCTTATCTGTTTATAATCGGTATCATTAATCGTAATTAATAAATCTACGATTGAAATTAGACTACGTTTAAATTTATTAACGGAATTTAACGGTGAAATAAGAATTTGAGAGGGGGTGGGAGAGTCTAGAGTGCAAGAATTTGAATTTTTTCGCTCCAGCCAGAACGAGGAAACAATTGTGTAAGTGGTTTCTTCTCTGATTATAATTTAAGAAATAAGCGATTCTTTTTTATCGATCGAATGATGTATACCACAGTCATCGCCTTATACAATTAGTGTAACGAGAAGATGCACTCTTTCTCTCTCTATCTCCTTCCCCCCCTCTCTCTCTCTTGATTATTAATCGTGTGCATAATTAGATAGCTTGTAATGCTATGTTTATTAGTTGATGGCAGATAATTATGTATTATCGCAATTTTTTTTTTTCTTTTTCGTAAAATCATTTTTCACGAGCCCCACGAAATCATAATAGAAACACATTATTGCGTCGTTACACCAATTCTGTTTGAATCGAGGATCGCCGAACTTCAAAGTATCGTTGACATTTTTGTACGTTCGAATTAGACATATTCATATACTGTTCGATGCTTCCAGTTAAAGTTATAAGCATTAAATGTACGCCTTGACATTTTAAAATGACTTTGAAATCACATTATTAGAAAGGCAATACGATTCGTTCGGGACTTCGAAAGAACATGAATTGAAAACTGTTATACTTATGTTTTATGCTCAGATTTAAATCAAGGTTATTTTCTACTTTTCGCATTGAAAAGATATCTATCAGCTATATCGAATTCTAGTTACCATTGATCGTTCGAAAATAGTTTATCAAATCGTTTATCATACGACTCCAAAAAGTCTAGTAAATAAACGAAATAAACAGCGTCATTCGTAACGGTAAATTCGATTAAGTATTAAGGCTGCTTTTCAGTCGATTTTGAAAATAGTAAAATAACACGCGATCTTCTCGTGTATTATTTTTCTATACGTAAAATGGACTGAATAGTAACTGTAATTAATAAATGAACAATCGCTAATATTTAGTTTCTAATGTAATCTTATTTATTTGATTATAACTTTATAATATGTAACGTGAATACAGAGCTATTTTAAATAAATGCTATCCATATCGTGATGGTAGGTACAGTTAACGCCAATGCGAAAGCACTGTTCGTATTTTTGTTTTATTCACATAAGGTATTATTAATACCGAAGGAAACGCTATTGTTAATAAAATTCGAAACTTTAATTTTGAATATACGTTAAAAGGTTTACACGGTCCTATGTAAATGATGGATCCGATACTTATCAGATAATTGTGTATTGTGTGGAGCTAATCGCTTCTTGGCATTCATTATAACTAAGGTAGTTTACTTAATACGATTAATATTGTACAATAAAGTCGTAAATGCTTTGAAATTACGAATAATGTTTTTGAATGACTCGCATGCAACAATTTTTTCAAGTTCTGCCCCAAAAAATCCTATTAGATGTAATAAGCGTAATTAGGTGTAATTATTCATTTACATTATATCCATTACTATTTCACGCCATTGTTATAAATCATGATTAGAACGTTCATTATCCATATGTTCGATATTCTTGAATATATTAATATAATACATACGTCGTGGTGGCTTTTCAAACGGTCCAGATGCTTTTCTTCCGATTGGCTGTTTCTTAATGGCGGTTCATCACATGCGGTACGATTCATGTGTTCTAACCTAATTTTGCTTCTTGAGAAAGATAAATTTTGTAGATCGTTGAAATTCATGTGAAACTGTCTTTTACGTATTCTGGATTTACACTGCATAATGGAAGTAACTGTAGGTGATGTGGCGATGCCTGGAGATATCATAAAGGACATTTCAATACATAATACCAAGGATAAAATAATATTAGGTCCAGGACTTCGTCGCGACGGCGACGTCATTGTTGCTAGTAAAGCTGGGGTTTTACGAAAAGGTCAATCTGCCACTTACTATATCGACAGTTACCAGAAGAGGTTTGGCAATTTAATATATGATTATTGTATTTCTGTAATTAATCAATTAAAACATTCAATAAAACTAACTTGTTCGTCGTTGCTGCAGGTACATTCCAAACCGAGGTGAAAATGTTGTGGGTATAGTAACTCAAAAGGCTGGAGACATTTTCAAGGTTGACATTGGAGCCAGTGAACAAGCAAGCCTTTCTTATATGGCCTTTGAAGGTGCCAGTAAAAGAAATCGACCTGATGTTCAAGTTGGCGATGTAATCTTCGCAAAGTTGTTGGTTGCGAGTAAAGATATGGAACCTGAATTAGTTTGCGTAGATTCTCTTGGAAAGAAAGGAAAATTAGGTGTATTGAATTCAGATGGCATGTTATTTACATGTTCTTTTAGTCTCGTAAGAAAAATTCTCAATCCTGACTGTCCATTATTTAAAATGTTGGGAAAGGAGCAAGCATATGATCTTGCAGTTGGTATGAATGGGAGAGTCTGGATAAAGGCAAGATCGGTTCATGAAACAATAGCAGTTGCTAATGCAATTCTTGCTGCAGAATACACAGCACTGTCAGAAATGAATTCCTTGTGCAATCGTATAGCCAAAATGTTACTACAGCAGAGATAGTAATAGATGCTCTATGGGATTCCAAAGAATTCTATATGTTTATTGTATCAATATTTGTGATAATCTTTGTAAATAAATTTTTATGACTCAATCGACATTATTAACTTGCCTTACATAGCAATTACAGTGACAAAAGATAGACTGAAAGATACAAGTATTAGATATAATATCATTGAAAATACAGTGGTTGTGTACAATATTATATTAATTATGGTGGAAACAGTAACTTTTATAATCATTAGATTAACATTACTGTCGAATGAAATAAGTGGTACTTTTTTATATTTCATTATTTTTTCTTGGTATTCTCTGACTGTCCTTAAGCAATGTTCTCTATACTCTGTTATTATGATTGAATTTGATAATCAAATTGCAGCGGGGAGTTGCAAACATAAGATCCAATTTTTCTTGCTCAGGTACAACAATTCATCTGATTACGCAACAAGAAAAAAGTTTATGCCACAGTACCTAAAAGCTATCAGCAATGAAAGTACAACCTTATTCATCATCAAGATACTCCAATAACACTATGAAACAATTATTAATCAAACAAAAACCACGATCGATCTCTTAAGAATATTCTCAGCAGTCTCCTCGACAGCAATTTGATTTTCAAAAATGACTGTCCATTAAATTCACAACCCCATTTGTCTCACTCTCTGATTAATAAGCAAGCCTTAAAATAAACAACCATTTTAAGTTGTAGTACGTGTCAATATTGCATAATACGTTCTAATATATAATATTGATAATAGAATACAAATCTAAACAGAGGGTCCGTGCTGTAATGATAACATGAGAAAAATGAGTACTTAGTGTCCTTCCTGATATGTTCCTAAGGTTTGTCATCGAATGTATTGCAATAGTGTGATCCTAATAACACATGACTAATCTCACAGAGGCGCTGATAGTTACTCACACGCGCGATTACTTTCTCTTATTTCATTCAGAAAAATACAATAAAGAATTTTTCAATTAAAATAGGAGGTTTCACATTTCCGTATTTATAGCTGGAGAGAATCATACAGAAGACATTTTTGTACTTGGCGTTTACACCATTTCTTTTTCCTTTATTTTAAATAAATAAAATGTGAACATCCGAGTATCATTGGCATTGGTAGATACACACATCAATGAAAGAATCAGATGTCGAATAATTATGTATGTTCTTGATACATAAAGTCACTATGAATGTCTAACGTAAAATAAATTTCAAACAATTTATTTGAGCTAACAAATGAAATTTAAGACCGTGAAAAATTCACTTAGCCAAATTGGGCGTCGGTCATTCAGTGATAATCGGACGTCAATAATTATTCTGTAAATAAAATATATCTTTACTCTTAAAGGCAATATCGTAATAATTCATAGATAGAGTAATATATTTAGTAAGCGTGCTTAAATATTGTGTAAATAAATTGTGCAGCTAAGTATAACGTAAAAGCAAGTAAGGTGAACAACGGAACGGGACTGCTACGTTAAATCTATTTGAATAAACATAAACGGTACAAGGAACAACAAACCAACCAATAACGACCATATGGAATATAATTTCAACGAAAAAAATAAACGACCGCATCAGCAATACCGATTGAATCAGTGTTCTGGTTTACGTTCACGCGCCTGTTACATTTATTTCGATTATTAATTCAAAAGTAAGTAGGCTATGAACCGTGCACCGGGCAAAATATAAATTTATTAAATTTGCAACGTAGCCCGCATAGAGGATAAAGTGTGAAACAATAAGCAAGAAACAAAATGACTATAATGATAATCGCAATGATTGCTCAATAAAATAAAAAATATATATACGTTGTATATTATACTCGTACCTCATAGGATTTACTCATTAATCGTTATCGCAGCTTTGCATAAAATCACTAACGACAATATCCTTGTTATCCTCATTCCCGTTTGAATTAGACGTTAGACAATGCGCATGCGCAAAATCGCGCCGCGTTACTCGCAAGGATATAAAACTAGCACTAACCATACGAATATATTAGAATACGACAATTGCAGCGTTTTTTACAAAAAGAAACCAAAGAGAAAAATAAATAGAGTAACGAAGCTCCATTAAAAAATGTAAGTTAACGCACGTCCCATTAAATCGATACCGTCCATACGAGATTCTAAAATACATTGTAGCGTCACTTTCTTCTTCTTCCTTTTTTCTTTTGTAAAAATCGCTTCAGTTGTATCTTTATCTTTTTTTTTAAATCCATTTTGGTATGACAATAGGCAGGCAATATGTATGTTGGGGACGATCGAATGGTGCCACCAGCAACCATAACACTATTCTACGGTATTGTGCTTACTTAATAATAATAATAATACAAATTCACGGATGTGAGTATAGTGTATAAATATGCATGTTATTACGCGTGTACATATAACGTTAATGTACTCGCGTGTTGTGTTCTTTATGCGTGCTGTTTCAGATAAATAGAATATAGCAAATACCTTTAAAGCGACTATAATTGTGCGAGAATATGGAGGGAGAACCGAGAAGACAATTTTTTAAGCAATAACGTTACGAGACGACAGACGATTCGCTAAACGGCACGAAGCGGAGTTTAACCTAAAATTCGACTCGACGTTTTCTTTTTTTTAACGATTGTTCTACCTTTCTTTTCGAATCCCGTGCGTCAGTCGTACGAATAAAATTTCACAAATTGTTCACTGCCATAATCGCCCTTGAGATTCCTAACCAGCCCTCCCTCGATCTAAATGTTTCTAGTAAATGTAATAAAAAAGATGGTCTAACATTAAATGCTTATTACTAGAATTATTCAGTGTGCGTACATTCACCGATATCTTTTTCTTGTGGTCGCGTGTTATGAAAAGAGCATTTATTTTATGTACGTTACAACGCACGTCGTAGCTCGATTGCGTTATTTTTATTAGACGCAAAGAATTCCGTGAATGTAATTATTTCTATAAAGCCGTACCAAAGTGATTCTGGAGTGTCCTAATATAGGATCCTAGGTGCAGGACTGGGTCTCTATGGGCTTTTCGTTATTTATTATATTTTATACTATATAATAAAAGTAACACTAAATAACAAACAACGGACATGTAAAAGGACTAGTTTTTCTACTAAATAGCGTTGCAAACTACTACAAGGCTTCAGATATTTTAATTACCAAGTAACCTAAACTACGGATTGGCTGCCATCTGCTTGGTTAATGCATTTAAGGATTATCGAAGGAATTAAACTCGGAACTTCCCCAATATCGTGTTACTTCGAATAACAGGTACCATACATTAAAACTGAAATCTGAAGTAAAACGAAACACGTGTGAGCGACATAGAAATCTATGGGTAAAAATGTATGATACTTCACTAGTTTCTATATGAAAGACGTGCGATTTCATTTTTCCTTAGTATTGCCAATTTTTAGGCACATTCGTAAAGAACGCGTGGAAGTATCTTGTTTGTCTTTTTGGCCTAAATAAAATTTCGAAATTAATATTTAGGCAGATTAATACCAGTCAAAGTTCATTTTGAAAAATCACAAAGCAACGGAATATTTTTTACGTCACTGTGAACAGACCTCAACTGTACTATTATAATACAGAATTCGAAGCTTGGAAATTTGACAAAATACAAAAATTGCATTTGAAATTTAAACTCTCTCAAAATTCTCATCTCCTTTGTCACTCACTTTCAAAAACAATACTTGGACGTTGAAACGCTATCCCTGTTACTACAATGTAAGTGCGGTATGTTCGAACATAATACTTGTACTTTTTTTTCAAAATGCAGAGTCGTATCAGTTACAAAAAATCTAATAGAAACTCTTAACAGTATTTCCCGGGCAATAGGCCACTGGTATACTGTTCCACTTCACATATCAGAGTAAACCGGTCTTGCAAAACCTCTCAGCATGAATACAGAAACTGCGTACGACCCTTTGAAAATGAAACGGAGAAAACGAAAGACAATCGAAGGAACATATTTAGCAATAAATTGTGAGCAAGTCGAACAAACCGCTCACGAAAGCTCAATATATAATCGCAGGATAAAATCGTGACTATACGAATATTATACAGATAAATATTACACCATATCGCGTCTCAGCATTTTATATATATAAAAAATTGTCTTTGCTTATAGCTAAAATATTACGATGCCTCGGCTATATAAATATATATTTATATATATTAATTATTATTGTTATTATTATCGTATCGTATTATAATTATTTTCTTCTTATCAGCGTGTATAATATATATTTACCATTCACAACACAGAGTGCATAGTACGAAGCTGTAACGTATCTGTTTTTAGTCCCCCATCCACGTTAAACCTTGTCCAAACATTTTCTCTCTTTCGTTCTTTCTCTCTTGCTGTCGTTAACCGATCGTTACTTGCTTTTGTCCCTTCCTTAAGAAATCGTTATCGGGACGGGAGAAACCGATCGCAAAAGCTTCTACGTAACAACGCACAACCAATTTTTATACAACCTGCGTGCACCAAATAATCGCGACTCACATTTTCAATTATTCTCTGACAGGAGCGGAGCTTTCGTCTTTAATTATTACGCCTTTGCGCTTTAAGCAGTTACTTTCGCATTTTTTAATCATAAAAGATTAATACCTAACCGTATGACCATAAGTGTCGCGTATAAACGGAATACAATTTATTATACGATGAGTTTGCCTTAAGTATATAGCTACAATTTAGAAATCGTTTTATCGTGGATTATTGATCCTACGATCTGACGCGTGATTTTACTTGCTGTAGTATCTCTTCTGTTTAAAATCTATTCGCATTAAAAGTTACGATTGGCGGTGAAGATGGTCCTGTCAGTGAAATGTATGTATGATGAATCCTAAGCACGTATCCACGTTTACACATTAATGACTACGCGTGATTACAATAATGGCGATATAGTATTCCGCATATTTTCAAAGTATTAACTCTCAGGATGAAAAGTTTATGCTGGTTCTTATCTATGCTTTTTTTTTGCTTTTGACTTTTGAAAACGGGAGGAATACCGCAAAGGCTGGAAGTGGTTACTAATATGAAATTAAAAAAGACTTTTTCTTTCTTGTTCTTGCTTCATGCACTCTGCTTGTCCCTTAAAACATTGCGTTTATTTCTTATGGTGCATTTTTTTTACTTTTTTTTTTTGATAATTTTTTGAAAGAAATCAAAAACGCAACGTTCTGGGACTGTAGTATGTATGTATAATCAATCCAATAATAAAATGTGAAGTCTAGGGGACTCTTTTTCATTGAAATTTATATTAAGATGGCCCCTCGACAGCACATTTTATTCATGGAAGGATTATATAAATTTTTTTTTTACTCAGTACAGTCGTATCCAATTAAGGGTTCTGATATGACGTTATTCGAAATTTGCGAATATTCAAGGCTTTACGTAAAGTCTCTCTGTCATGGCTAATTTTCTCTTTTTCGCACACTTTATAAATTGCGCCAATAAGTTTCGCGGCGAATAAACGTTCATAGTCTTCGTGAGGATTAAATTATAGAAGTCTAAATTCCCAATGGGAAAAATTGGGCCCTTTATCGCGATGGCGGTTCGATGATAAATTATGATAAGAATACGAAAAAAGTTCGCTTAAACATTTTTTCTCCGAAAAACCTAAAAACAAAATTCGATTTTCACATAGTGCACCATCTTCATTATGTCTCTTACAATCCTCGATACGTCTGAAGCGTTCTATGGTATAAAATCATTAAACTGTAGGTACAAAACAAGTGGAGGTTTAAGCTTTGAAATATTTTGAATATAAACAAACTTCTCAGAGCCCAATTAAAATTTTTCGTGCGCTGCATCTAATATTATTTACGCGAAAATGGATTTTAATATTTTCTTAAAAACGTCTAGCCCTTCACCTTTCTAAATTTTAACTATCGCAAATCTATTTCTTACATATTAATTGCTTAGCGAAATTGTGCTTATGCGTATTTGTCTGGATTTCATTTGGATTCAATTTGATTCATATCGGAATTGGACATTCTGATTTACAAAGAGCAGTGCAAAACTCTAGAACGAAGAGAGTGATTTCTTTAACCACTTGGCTATACATATGAGCGTTACTACACATATTTTAAGAGAATTCCAAAGAAGCATGTGACGTTTGAAAATTGATATTCGAATTTAAGTTACATTTGTAGTTTGTTCTATTTCACTTGGAAGTATTACTCAGTGTGTTTACTTTATAGTATAGCAAAGCACTAAAGTGCTATTTCGTACATTGATCTTGCGACATTTATATGTGCCAAGCAGAACAGAACGCATTTCCGACTTTAATAATTTGGTATAAGTCGTATTTGATCTTTTATTTACTGTACGAATGTATGACTTTATGATAAAATTTAAAAAGAAAAGGAAGTAAGATTTTTAACGTTAGTTTCGCATTATGAGATAGCAATGTTTATCAACGATCGCATGTAAACAATGTAAATGTCAGTGAATAGTATTTTACGAATTTGTCATGTCCAATTGGTCAATCTAACGATGACTGAAGAGCGTAATACGTTAGCCTACAAAAAATCTCACTTACGACGCCTATGGCCTTAGTGATATCTGCGAATCGTTTTACGTCCCTTCAAAAATCGGACACCCGTCGATTGGCGACTTCGCGATTGTTTGCAAAAATAAGTATAAAAAAATATCTACAATGATCGAAGTAAAGTTCACTGGAATGTGCAAGAGATACGCCACACACATTCGTTAACGTCACGGTGACAGATCTGGTTACCATTTCCATGAATTCCAACAAATAAAATATATCGGAATCCCTAATAAGAGTTTTACAGTCTTACTATCGTTTCGTCGTATCATCTTTTTAGTTCCTTTCGATTTTTTTTTTCTTCTTTTCGTTATGGAAGTTTTTCTGAGATAAGCTCAGTCAACGACGGGATTGACCGCCTGCCGTGTCGTCACGGCCGTACGCGGCGTCTGCCGTGAGAACTTTTTTTTTTTTTGAAAAACTTTGTAGTCCCATTTTTTCCTATTCTCGTCTCATTTTCAATCACTCGAGAAACCTAGCAGAGTCTTACAAGTTTCTTTTTTTTTTTTTAATTTGAACACTTTATATTGTGACTGAAATAATCGCCGTTCGTAACGATCGGTGAAATTTCAAATTCGTGAACAAGGAAAACCTCCCAAGTGACTTGCGAAAAGTCTTGTCTCGTTAAATCATCTTTAGCTTATTCATTCATCTCCATTACTAGAATCACGAGTTGCGTACGTACGTGTTCTAGCTGCTTACGTGTTTGGGATGATGGTTGTTCCTCCTTGTTTAGTGAGCCTTTGTGATATACTGAGATTACGAAAAGTTTCGTCTAGTCTAACAATCGCTAGAGTCGCCTTGGTTGTATGACGGTGTTGTTGTTCAGTCGTGTAGTCGTTTGGTTATTTGAATTTTCATCCTGGGGAATGCGTTCTGTCCTCTCGTCGAAAAATCCTGGATTCAGGATAATGTTTGGCACCAGCTCAATCACCTCCTGCTCCTCCAGCTGCGCTGCAATTCGTGAGCGGAGATTAATTTTCATTGGTCTAGGTCACGAACCATATTGGCTTCTACCCTTTCCCTTTGTCCACTTGTCCGCTGGGTGTTTGACATTGAATGACCTAATATAAACCTTCGGTGATCTTTTTCTTTTTAGATTTTCTTTTCTACTATTTTCTTATTAACCCAGAAATTCATTGGAAAATATCGATTCGTTGCCATCGCCACCCAGCGGATGCATGTGCTAACCTTTGGCCTTACTGCTACCTGGCCAAAGATATTCTAGTAGCACATAACGACATTATCTAGGCCGTAATGCTCTACCTCTATCGTCATACTTGCTATTCATTACACTATTTCTCCATTCGGCATAACAGTTTTTAAATCAACCACCAAAACTTATTAAAATATATCCCATGAGAGATGAAGGCGTCTTATCAGAAATGTTTAATCGATGATTGGAACCAGCATTAAAAAACAATCGGTAATTATTTAATAAGTTTAGTGGTTGCGAATCCTATGTATTAATTTAGGGTCCCATACCAAGGATCTATGAAGTGCAGTACCAAGAGTTAGATGATCGTACATATAAAAACGTTAAAAGTTAAATTTAGTGCCTTATATTTTAAAGCATCTAGTGCGAGAGTTAAGAGAGTAAAATGATTTGTATGATTTTTTTTTGTTGATCGTTTAATTAGGATACTTTCAATAAGTCTAATCGTTTTGTAAAGCGCTTGCAGCTAGAAAAGATCCAGTGAGAGATAACTGACATTGTATTAGAGTAGCATTAAGTCGATCGAGAGATAGGTGAT
The DNA here is from genome assembly GCA_030142285.1 of Calameuta idolon. Lineage (NCBI taxonomy): Eukaryota > Metazoa > Arthropoda > Insecta > Hymenoptera > Cephidae > Calameuta > Calameuta idolon. The sequence goes on from JARQSV010000113.1 coordinate 563,602, forward strand.
TATTTTAAGGAAAGCTAGAGATCAGGGCCATAGATAAGTTTAGTGGATAGCAGTGTCGTTGCTGCTGCCAATAAGGGCAACCCACATTCAGAGTACTTCAGTGGAGAGTCAATCGATTGTATAGAGAAAGAGAAAAAACAATCAATAAGAAACTTGTGTAATTAGAAAAATATTCGTGACTCCCGGCAGAAGCAACGGCTCCAAAGAGATAGAGTAGAAGCAAAAGCTTTTATGTAGAGTTACAAGAAGATGCTTACAGGGTGCCTTGCACTCATGGTACAGAAGGTAGCATGTCCCTAAACCGAGGATCATTAAGGTCCCCATGACAATGCCTACCGCTGCCACCCATACGCGGGTATCGAAATTTTCCACACCGGCAAGTAGATGCCTGGCGAGTTCTGAAACAATTAGACCGTGTCTGTCTTCTTGAGAACATGATCCCTTAGTAATGATCTAATAACTGCATGAGCCGGTAAATGGATGCCTACCTAGCTCCTCGATACTATGATGAGTATGACCTTCGACTTCCACGATCTCGCCAGGTCCGAGTTGATTAGTAGCCCAGACGCGGAATGAGTACGTCGTATTTGGCTCCAAGTGATATACGTCTATTTGCCTCTGAAAGTCAAGGGATAATACATTCGAATTGGAAGGCGTCCAAGTGCATATTTTGATATTGGAATGAGGTATGTTTAGCTTATAGCTGCTTACAGAATTTGGAGGAATGTGCGTGGGAATGATGGGCTTCCAGTCTTCGGGTTCCTCATCCGCACTCGGTTTTAGACGATACTCGGCAGTAAAATCTATAATAGGATAGCCACCCGTATCGGCTACTTCCCATAAAATATTTGCCAAAATCGTTGACGGCTTCACCCATACGTTGTGTAAAGCCGGAGGTGGTGCTAGAATGAAAATTGTTGTCGTTGCGTTAACTACCAAGACTTTGTACATGTTACTAATAAGGGTAATCACGACTTTAAAACCTACTTCTGACACGTACGTTGATCCTGGTCTTAACAGCATCTGCATCATTGTCTAAGGTGCAGGAGTAGTTCCCTGCATCATCCCTGCTTACATTGACCAATTCAAAGGATCCATCAGGTTCGACTTTTACTCTCTGAACCTGACCATCTTCCCGGCCTTCTCGAACCCACATCACCCCCGAGGACTGACCCGTTGATGTAAGTGCATCTTTCTCGGCACAGGCCAAGGTCAGGTTTTGGCCTAAGTCTACATCTACATCACGTACTGGTACTAATGCTAGTGCTTTTTGCCATCCTAGAATCACAAAAAATTGTACTGTGCATGGACTATGAATATTAAAAGCAATGATCCGTTTCACCTCTAGACTATTCCAACTCAATCTATCTAGTCAGCTGATGTGCCAAGGAAGACCTTGAGACATGCAATTTCCATGTACTATCATCGTATGGTTTTTGCTCTAAGCTACTAATTCGAATACCTAATTGTATGTAAACTTGTATATCTTCAACCTTTAATCTCAGCTATACTCCTGGATATAAACAGGTGACTGAAGCAAAACAGGTTCAGCATAAAAAGGATAAAAATTACTACTAATCAATATAATGGTATATAAAAACAATCTCAAGTTTCTATAATCATATATAAACACATAAATTCTCATATGCATAAAATCATGACAATCGTACATGAATCTACTTTGTATCTTTCTATAATGAGTCAATCTTACCTACTCTTTACGTAATACAAATGATACCAGTATTCTGAAAGTAGCAAATTATAATAAGCAGTATTGAAGGAAGACTACATCAGATCCAAACAACTATTATCAGATCACATTGTTCTCAACTAGCATATACAGGTGCACGATTAAACGGAAGTCCTTATATATATACAAAACTGTGTGGCAGTGTGTGGTATTAGCAGGGAAACAAACGATTATTCTATTCCGGCTAGAAGAAAAACATTTTATCACGAACGTCATGCTAACTCGCACCAATGTCCAAAACATTAAGGTCCAAAATATAATTTTGCCAATTGGCCAATTTAAACGGCTAATCGAAATGATGACGGCGACTTATTCGCAATTGGCATCCGCTTCATTTATTCGGGTGCATATCGTGTGACACATGTATACGTATAGCTACTTACACTCCCGGTGGCTTATATAAATACAAGAGCATTGATCGGCAGGTGTGTACGTCTCATGTAAAATATTCGATTTTCTTACCTGTCAGTAAAAGTAGCAGTAACGCAGCCCCGTGCCCAACCATTCTCCCATATTAGGCAGCCGCGACATACACGCGAAAACGTTATTAAACCTTTGTAGGCGACTTCATCTCCCTGTCAGCGAATGGAACGTCACTTCTCAGCGTCGCCTGTCAAAAGCATCACGCCTTCGAGAATACCACCCGACCGTCGCACTTTATTGAATCGATCAAAGAGCCCTCTACCGTAATTCCGTCCAACTGCAAGATCAACACGAGTTACCAAATGATTCCCTGAAAAATACCTAGTATCAGAACAAAAAAGTGAAGCTTTAAAAAATCACAGAGGTTAATTAGCTATTATAAATTGGGAAATGTCAGAATGACTGAAGGTATTGTCATTGAAAATAAATATGGTGAACATTCGTGCGAATGATACTACTTCAAGTTTACGCTTAGAAACGTTTATAAATATTTTTCTGAATCATATTTGTTTGGATTATTAAACATTTGGATCTGTCTTCCTTGGCTGTAACTTTTCTTGCGTATGTTGTTACGCGTGACGGCTGATGACGACTTTGAGGCCGCCATTACGAATTGTCAATAGGGTAGGGTTCCTCTTTATCAACGGAATCGAGCAAGCTCAAGATCCTGATCAGAAATAACCAGAGAAAACTGACAGCAGTGCGGATTGGATAATTAGTGCAGTTTGTGTGAGACAGTTTGTGTATATACAAGGGGAGAAAAAAGTGACTAGTATCACGGACGCGTCAAGAAATTGGTACGTAGATTGTACTCGAAATAGAAGCCGCCATAATGATCGATCCACTGCTCCAGTCAATTTAACATACATCTAAACCTTGCATCTTACTAGAAACGTTTTTTTTTTCTTTATAAATAATACGTTCTTTGAAAAGTATTTAAGCAAGATTAATTTTCACATCTGTATGCAAGACGTCGCGCATATGTTTTATACATATGTACGATAAAGCGATTTATATCCTGGTTACCTTATCAAGGCAGGATGAAGAAAGAAAAGACAGCCTGCGTTCTTTCTTTGTAGAAAAGTTATTGAAGATATTAAGTATAAAATAAATCGATCGAGAAGTTATTCGAATTAATAACGACGATCTTCAAGTTTATTAAAGATCTTATCATTAATGTCATACTGATTGTATTTTTTTTCCATGCTTATAATAAATTATTAATCCTTAGGCTTAGGATTTTAGTAAATATCAAGCTTCATTTTCTTGATAATAAAAATGTCTACTATTTTAAATATTGCCTTTTATGATTTATGATAAAACTTGCCTTTGTAAGGTTTTATCACTCTTTTTATCTACACCATTCATATTTTCTCTGATCATTTGGAATTTTTTAACGTTTCTTGCTTGACTCAAGGAATGTGCGGTACATCCACCTATTATCATGTCTGTGACGCGCCTGTTAGCTAGAAAATATGTAACGAGTTGTTAAGTACTCGTATCTTTTCCAGTCTTTCGTGAAGTGTTCGGTATACACACAGTGAATTTCTGGGATACATTAGGTAATTTCAAGAAGTAAGTCATTTTTCGATAACCCATGTTGGTAAGGCGTCTGTCGAAAGAAAACTAATCCCATCTGTATGACAAAGCGTGTGAACTCGCATCACAATTTTCCAGGCGAGCTAAACTACATGTAAATTTTATCGATTTCACTCTGTTCCGATTGTCCTGGAGCCGTTCATTTAACGCGTTTCCGATCGCTCAGCATCATCGTTTCCCAACGACTGTCAATTAATTATTCGTTTACAGAAATTTTGATTATACGCAAGCCAAGACATGTACCTAATTGCATTATAACTTCTATTGATCACGTAAAAACACTTAGGATTAATCACAGTAAAACAATACGAGTCGTTGCCATACTTATGAAGGAAAGCTCAAAATCAATAATCGTTGCTGCAAAAAGTTACCTTATGTCAACTTTAATAAAATCAACTGTGCACAACTGAGAGCTCACGAATATAATTGTATGCATATAAAATAATCTTTGGTTGAGCTTTCTCACTGGACTTCTACCTCGAACCGCATTCTAAACCCAACTATGACTCTTTCAACGAGCTACGTAGTTATGGAGATAACTAGTGTCAAAAGAAACCAGCTGTCCAGTCTGAGAGAACTGGTGCTAACGTAAACGATCCGGATTCGCGCAACACGTGAATTCAATATTGAAAATTAAATTCAGAAAAAGGTTCCCGCCTCAATAACTCTAACAAATAGTTACGTTGACTCCGCGTGACGTTGTAGCACGGTTCGATGAATAAATAAATTGTCGAGACGTGCTCTCGCTCAGCCCTGCTGCGTTCCCAAGTTCCCCCGTCGGCCAAGAATTCAACAGACTTGACGTCACGCGAGGTTCTCTTCGTCTGAATGACGTAAAAGGTGACGTCAGCAGACTGATCGATTGGCGCAAAAAGGGCTTACTTGGCATGCTTATTCGAATATCAACAAACTACGTATGTGATATATGTACATACACTGTGTTCCCCGTATAATGACTGGCGTAATGGATTTTGGCTCATTCTCAACTTTCTGTCGTTTACGAAATACTCTCTGTCTTCCCTTTCACTCCCATTCACACTTTATCTTTGTTCCTCTCGTTCTTAGTGCGTTTACAGAACACATGGCGTTTTGAGGTACGGTTTTGTTCTTCTGTACGTCGATGACAAAGAAGCGTCACCTGTCATGTGAAATAACGGGTATGTCTACGAGTTATAGGTACAAATTTTAATGAGATATAAATTACGTGACGCGTGCTTTGACTATAGAATACATAATTTCTTATTGATATACGGATGCAGAAACTATAGATCTAATTTACATGACTGTCAGTGAATTTTTGACAATAGCTACATGATGAGGTTCTCTTGGAGACATATTTTTTATGAGCTCGCACAGCGGCCTAACGGAGCCTGTGGTTCAATGTTTTTTTTTCCCAGAGTGGCATTCGAGTCTTGTGAATCTTTTTGTTGTACATACAGAAGCGCACAGACGTTGTTTGCCTTTCCACTGTACGAATTGGAGTTACATGTTTTGTGGGACTATTCCTAATTAACGCGTGAGGTAATTAGCAGTAGTGGGCCACATGTCCGATCGTTTGTTTCGTGTCGACGAGAAATAGGTGGAGAACCTAACCTAATTACATTGGCGTACCTACCGATGCGGTTCCATAAAGTTTCCCTTTATGCCTAGATTAACAGTAAAATTTATACGGATTTCGAAACGCCTGGTAAAATAACGTAGAATCGGACACTACAATATGACCCGGGAAATCCAATCAGAGACAAACGACCCACGTGATATAAATTACATGAAAACCGATGCACCACAGACAGGTAAAGGGAAAAAAGTGAATATATAAATTACCTTTAAAAATTATTATCCCAGTACCGTTTTTCAGTTTTATATTAGGATCATTGAATTTCACATTTATATAGATTTCGCGTGGGCTGCCAACTCGTTAAATTATAGTAAAGGTTGACCTTCCAGCACGAGAGGTTACCACTTTAAGGAAAGATCTCATCTCACGGTTGACATTTCAACGTACTGTTTCCAGTTGCATGATCCTTGAAAATTTATCCTGAAGATTCCATACACATTGCAAGACGAAACAAGGTAATCGCACCTGAAAATCGACTCGAGTCTCTTTTACAAGCAGCAATTTCTTCAGGAACTACTGAATCGCATGTCATCTTGTCATGCTCTCCTGATATAGAGAACAACGTCACAATACCATGTCGCGCCATCTCTAATAACATTCTACAGTCACTTCTTTGTTGCAATGCCTGACCTTGTTTGAGAACACGCGATCGAGCTCTCGTCTCTGTGTTTTGCACAAGGTAAAAAAGCGAAATAACGAGAGCTATATAATATACATACATACTCTCAGCAAAGCTGAAGCGGATTGCGCTTTTTATTATATCTCAGGGGATGTGAAGTAGAGACGAACAAAAATTCGTGGGAATTTTTGGGTGAGCTTGTACCTTGATATTTGGGCCGTGAGATACAGACAGAAATGGAATATCAACTCGGAGGGAGAAACTTCGACCCGTACTCTTGAAATGTCAAAGGTTACCGCGCAGGGCATTCGCTTGTTTCGCATCAACCCTCCTGGGCAAAATTGGAGGTATTTTTATTGTTACATTGCTGTAAAAATAATCATTTCTACTTTCACGTCGGTCTTCATAGAAACATCAATTTTCGTTGTACCTTTATAAGTATCTTTCCACGTCGAAAGGATTAGTCGTATAAGACAGATTATTCGGAAAATCAGATTCCTCATTGGTCGGATTCAATGTGGCATCTGGTTTTCCAAGTTATACATCTTGTATGTACGACTAGTTTGTTCGACGTTGGAAGGTAATTTTTTTAAAAAATCATACTTTTCTTTATTTTTGGTGATTTTTTAAAAAATTCCTGTTTACCCTTTGATGAAGGATTTATTCGATATATAGTATGTTGAATTCTTTTGTACGCGTAACTCTAGGCAAGAAAAGCGTCACGAGTCTACTGGATTTTTTGGCCTAACTATACGCTAATGTAATGGCTACACCAGGGTAGTACGTAGTAGAAATAATGAGCGGGTTTACTTTATATACTTCAGACATAGTCCGTGTCCCCAGACATCGTGGCGCGCTGATAAAATATATAAGCTGTGTGAGACGTATCATCAGATATGCTATATGTATGTATACTGTTATAAAGCATTATGCAATGTTAAGAGCATTTATACTATATAGGAAATGCATAATAGCTATTGCTGGAATTCATTAAAAAATGGCATTGCACGTAGTATGATTTATATATATCATACATACTATAGATTAATTTATGAAAATTTTGCATTTTCGAATCAGTCGAGCTTCTAATATTTGTTTTGACGAACGGCTGTACATTTTTCGAATAGCAGTGAATTCCTGTTACGGTAATTGGTATTCAGAACATATACTCGTCCGTTGAGAGCTGCCGCTTTAAAATCCATTACGATGATAAAAAGTTCCTATACAGAAAATCGGCCACGTTTGCAATTCTGGAGAGTGTTGCAAATTGTGTGTGCTATACATGAATTGGTAATTTTGACACAGTTACTAAATATATTTGATTTATAGATAATATAAAAATGTGAACTGGCAGTCTTTTACGGTTAGCTGACAGGTATCAGGCTCTTTACACGCGCGGATAAAAATTAAAGATTTGGTAAGATGAAGAATTTCATAACCTAAAAGACTTATTATGGTATTCTAGTGTGATGTTTTTTGTACGTATTATAAATTTTGAATTTAATAGAATCAAGTAAACACTAGCCGATACAAAACCTCTAGATTATTTTATGGTCTTGGAGTAAAATTTTCGAAATGACCAATTACGCAATTTTGAGCGAGTTCTGTTGCTTCGACGTGGGAAAAAAAGAAATTCACGTTGAGTTCATGTCGATAGCAAAAAAAAAGAAAGGATAAAACATGTCACGTGACAAATGAAATTTTCTGAAGCTCGATTCCTTCGGGGCTATCATCTGCGTCAAAAATCGAATGAATTATCTGCATTAAGGATTATAAAAAATTCTAGTCTATCTTTTACGAAAAAAAAAAAGGAAAATTTTGATTTATCATAAAATGCAAAATGGAAAGATTTCTGCGACCCCGCTGGATAAGAATCTTGAGTGTATCAACTGTTGAAAATTCTTGCAGATATTCTATGCCCCTGGGAAAAATTTGGTCCAGACTCTCATCCTGCGAATGTCCACCGCCAAAAGATTCACGTGATGCAAAATGTCCTCCACCTGTATCATCACCTGTAGAGGATCCTTGTTCCAGGACTTGTCCACCGCATGAACAAACACTACCTCCAGCTCCTTGTCCTTGCCCAGAAAATACGGATTGCGGGTCAAAGGGTAAATTTAAAAAAGATTGCTTGTTAATAACGAAAAATGCCAATTAAAAATTTGATGAATTATTTTTGAATTATGAAACCAGATCATTCATCCCAAGTGGGGCTATGGCGAATCATTACACTGTTGGCACTGCCAATGATACTGTTAATGTCATCCCACGTGTATCTGAAGCAACAGGAGAAAATGACAGAACCAAGACCAGAATATATACCATATGAGTACATGTATCGGCGCACAAAGGTACAACGTTCCAGACAAAGAAAAACGTATAATATTTATTTAAGATTTTTCTATACCGTTTAGTCATTTCCATGGGGCGACGGGAACCATACGTTATTCCATAATCCTCGTTTGAACCCCGTGCCGCCAGATGGCTACGAAGTCGACGATCCATACGCGAGCAAACGGAAGGATAAGGCTAATTAAATATTTAGAATAAATTTATTAAATAAGGAAGCGATGACAGGCAGTGATTAAATAAAGTTTTCCTCGTTGTGAATACACGTGTATTGATATGCCGGAAGGACTGTGTCTTCTTTACTTGTTTACTCCGCCATTTTGTCTGGAAAATAGATTTAGCTTTATGTGAGTCATCGATCGAACAAGAACTACCGGACGAGCACTTCCTGCACTTCTTATAGGCACGTTATTACCGGTTGCCATTGCTATTCAATTGATGTTATTAATAGTCTATATCGACTCGTTTCTCCAAGAGGCTTTGCTGTTCTGTTTACACTGCTGGGTAGCCGATTTAGAATTGCTTTGGAAATTCGCATTCTGACGTTCTTCTCACTCATTATACAATGTAGTTAAATTCACGCAATTACTTATAATGCATTATTTATACCTTTAAAATACAAAGGGTGCCAACATAATTATATACAGGACTTCATCGATTCTCACAACCTGTCAGCACTACGTTTCCAAGTTCGCAACAGGTTACAGATCAATCTATAAACCAGGGCGTTTCTTTCCTGAGTAAATACGAGTTCTAGACTATAATATAATATAACCAGAGAAAAATAGATTACAAAATCTACTATTACTATAGAATTATACATAGAATGAGTGTACATAAAAACAATAATATATATGGGAATATATATATTTATTCAAAATCGCGCCAAGAAAGATACTATTTGCAAATAATATTTTAGATATATGAAAATTCAAAAAAATTCATATTCAAAAATCTTCTCTATAGAATGATCTTCAATCTAAATTACCCTATTGAGTTTCCCCATAAAATTCTCAGTGAAATTCTGATTCCCTCAATTTCCCCTGGATCGACCAGGGGATCCATGCTCTCACCTGGCCAGCACCCCTAGGAGCTTCTTTGGTAGCAAAACCCTAGTCTCCTCCGGCAGTGGTACTATCCATGTTGTGGCGCAGCTGGTCTCGCGTTCAACCTCAGGATTGGGGGTCGATCAATAGAAGGCGGTTGTCCGGTTCGCCGGGTCGGGGGCGGATGATTCGCACTCCTTTGCTTCCTTCCAGCAACGCGGGTTGGTAGTTCCGACACACGCGCTTTCACAGACGCGATCTAAGCGCGTTAACCGATAGGAACAAAACGGGGACATTTTATTCGAAGCTAGCTCCCGTTTAGAAATTCTACAGTGAGCTATAAAGGATGGCCGAAGAACCTTTTACAAAAGAGATTTGCATCGATCTTCATTAATCATTAAGTGAATCTTTAAGTTTACTTATCTCGAGTATGTTTTAAGCATCACCCACTCATTAAGCTGTGAACGATTGCGAGATAAGACTGCTAATAATATATTAATTGTTATCCGTGAGTGACAAGTGTGAGGTGTGAGCAAGTTTGAATTGCTGTGCGATAAGTGAATGCTATTGGATTATTAGTAATTTTATGTAAAAAGAATATTTTTATTTTTTTTTTATTTTTTTATTAAACAGTGATGTACGGGTTAGATCTGACGATCGAATGGATCTCCTTTGCAAGGGATTGGCGAAGCTGTTATAACGCCTGAGAGACTTCTTCAAGATGTGCGAGAAGGAGTCGTTCTTTGAATTCTCTTAAGTATATATTGCGGTCGTCCTTGGAATTTGGATGCTGCGCGTTTCGTCAAGCCTGGTCTTAGACATTGAAAAGATTTACATATAGTAAGTAAACAACCGACGAAACTTAAAAATATCGTAGATGTTACATGAGTGTTTGACGAGAGATGAAATTTTATGTATCTACGAAACAGTGCAGTTTATAGCTGACAGGATTGAGAAGAGATGAAAAAAAAAGATGACTGAACGTCAAAGCCGAAACCGCTCAAGAATATCGAAAACGCGGCAAAATCATTTTCGCAAAGTTTTTGCATGTACATTCTAGCAAGTAAAATAGCTAGCAAATTAGCAACTAGTTGTCGCCGCCCATTCGTCTTAGACTATTAGTCTATATTCGGGCCATTCTAAATTTCTGCGAAACCACTAAACTGAAGAGGTTCGCAAGTCAGTCATTAATAAATTTTTTTTTAGAAAATTACGTGAACTACGTACTTGAATAATTTTGTTATGTCCACGTAATAATAATAATATTACAGCTGTCCTATTAACAGAGTCTTTGCATTTAAAACTGGTTACAGTTAGAAATTTTAGGTAGGTTTTTAGATAATTCTAGCAAAATCTAGTCTCGTTGGTCTATCTGACAAGAATATGTAGTGATATTTTTTACAAAAAAATAAAAATCAGACAATTGCGTATATCCAAGTACGAATTAGGTATATAGTCATTACTTCTCACGCACTCTAATTCTTGATTTCAATGGAAAACTTGTAACTAGGGCAGGTAGAAGGTTTCCGGCTAGGTTTAACCTGAGCGAGTATTCTATTATACGTTAACACAAGGAATTGGCACTTGGTGTGATTCCACGTAGATGATGACGAGGCAGCCAAGCACGTATGTGTAGTTTAGCCAGTTGACAGAGAGGGTCACTATCCTTGATTACGTATAACCATAAACGTACAAGTCAATTAGTTATTAATCAAGTAATTCTGCCTAATTGCGTCCGAAGTGACGTGTACCCTGGCACCGTGAATCTGTGACAAGATAGATCATAATTCTTTGCTAATACTGTTATTATTTACAACGAGAGTGACGAATCCCTATTTAAATTATTTTTCAGAGATGTTTGGGTGATAAAAAGCAATTGGCCACAAGATGTTAATAAAGGAATACCGAATACCACTGCCTCTTACGGTAGAAGAGTACAAGATTGCTCAGCTGTATATGATAGCGGTAATGATGATTTTTATAAATGAGTTTTCTACATAATTTTAATGCTTATCTAAAGTCACGGTATGTTTCTTTGATTCGTTGATTCACAGAAAAAATCGAGGGAAGAGAGCAAAGGCGTGGGAAGTGGTGTTGAGATTATCGTTAACGAACCGTACAACGATGGTCCTGGGGGAAATGGACAGTATACGCATAAGATCTATCACGTGGGAAGCCATCTTCCAGGATGGTTCAAGAGTCTACTTCCGAAATCAGCTCTTACGGTGAAGGAGGAAGCCTGGAACGCTTATCCTTATACTAAAACAAGATACACCTGTCCCTTCGTGGAGAAGTTCTTTATAGAGATCGAGACTTACTATTATCCTGATAATGGGCATCAGGAAAACGTTTTTAAGCTGAGCGGAAGTGACCTCAGAAATCGGGTTGTAGGTACGTCGGAGACAAGTGTGTTACTGTATCAAAGACTATGAGTAATAGTTGCTTCCCAGCAAACGCAAATCGACCACAGGAAAGTCGCATTTAAGTCATGGACTTTCACTGCGGTATTAAAAAATCCTTCGACATGCTTCTGCGGGGTAAGCCGAATGTTCGCGATAAGACAAACAACGTTATCTATATGGAAGTAGCGTAAAGGTCCCAAGTGGAAGTGCAGAAACTTTAAAGAGGTTTTTTGAACATTACGCTGCAAGTTCGCGATTTTCCTGCGATTCACTTGCGTGTTGCTGAGATATGCTGATTTCGAGCTGTACATTTTTGATTAACCTTTGTAGTACATTTTTTTTAACTTCGAAAAGGGGAAAAATTTTAAATATATTAGAATAGTCGCATAATTACTGTGAAATGACATTTCTTTGCATATTCTAGTCGCACACCAAATTTCTTTTGCTGTTTGTCATACGTGTATTACGACTTCAAAAATTGTAACTTTTTCTAACATCGCAGATATCCCAGCGAAGTAGGAGGTTTTGTGGGTTTACATAGTTCCTAAAATAGATGCGTATAAATATACAACAGCTTATGTGAGCCGGGAAGTAGAATGCATGGATTACTAAACGTATGAAGATATTCGTTCTTCTTATCAAATATTTGCATGCTGCAAATCTATTTGAAAGATTGCACAATGATTTTATTATTATGTTTTTCTTATCATCTGAAGATATCATTGACGTGGTGAAGGATCAATTGTATGGAGCCGATTACGTGAAGGAGGAAGATCCTAAAGTGTACGTTTCAGAAAAAACAGGACGTGGACCTCTTACCGAGTCATGGCTGGAAGATTATTGGGCAGAGGTCAAGGTATAAATAAGTTTGAGCTTAATTATTTATCCAATGACTTAAGGTATGTTTTTGGAACCTTTAACTCACTAGGGAAAGCCCCAACCAACATCTTCGGGAAAGTCCCTGATGTGCGCTTACAAACTATGTCGGGTGGAATTTCGTTACTGGGGTATGCAGACAAAATTGGAAAAGTTCATTCACGACATAGGTTGGTATATGTTTATAAACAATTATAATTATTTATTAAAGCTTCGACAACTATTACAATGTCAATTTTAGCATTGCGAAAAATGATGCTACGTGCACACCGTCAAGCATGGGCGTGGCAGGACGAGTGGAATGGCTTGACCATGGAGGACATAAGAGAAATAGAAAGACAGACCCAACTCGCTCTTCAGAGGAAGATGGGCTTCAGTGAATCCGCCGAGGATATAGCAGACGGCGAAGAGCCGGCAGTAACAACAAGCGCGGCTATGACTCCTCAGGATTCTGACGTAGCCAAGACATTAGCAGCTACCCTGGGTAGTATCGAGAAGAACGAGGATCCCCAGAGTCCACCGTCCTTGAGAAAACCATCCGATATACCGATAATTAACACAGCCGTGAGTTCCGAGGGTGAACTTAGTCCGGAAGACTCGCCCACTGAGTTATCCGCCCCAAGGTTAAATCCAATTTCTAATTTCGGACTGAATAATCAAATGCTGTCGATGAAGTTCATCGTTGATTCTTTTGGCGTACGAATATTTTTTTTAGGAGCGTGGAAGAAAAATCAGACGTTAAGAAGCCGTGGAAGCGTAGCAATCCGTCTTTACATTCGCCAAGTTCGGCCAAGAGTTTTGAGATCCAAATAGCGAACTTACGGATGGAAAGTATCGTGAGAGAATCGGAATCCGGCAGCGAAGATGAGTTCTTCGACTGCCAAGGTAAATTCGACGCTCGTACCCTTCACGGGAAGCATGGCTATGATTACATATTTGATAGACTAGGAGTAAGAATTTGATCGAGCATTTTATCGTACCATAATTGAATGATAGCTAGGCAACACTGATACTTCCGGTACGCGTTAGTTTCATTATCAAGCTGTGCCTCGTGTCGGTTATTCAATTCCTGATATTATTCAATAAATAAATGATACTTCTTAAGAGTGTCGTACGATTGAATTTTTGAGAAACCGGCGCGTCCCGAAAGAATTGCATAATCGATATAAGCAAATAACGTAGCACGAGCTAGCCTTGACAGTTTCTGTTTTTTTATGTGTACTCTCTCTTTGTTCTGTCGCACTCCGATACCGCAGCTGGGTTCATTATACCTACTATACGCAAAGGTAGGCGACGTAGGTAATGAAAATAGCATTATATTAAAACAATCGCCTCGAATACTTTAAATAACTAACGACGAGTAGTCATGTACAGTAGGTCTAATAACAATATAAAGTACAACTTCGAAAAAAGAATAATCTTGTGGCGGAATTATGAAAGAGTGCAGCATTCAAGAGACACAACGTTAATTAATGTAGAAGATGAGCGAGAAACCGTGAAGTCCTTCGATAAGAACGAACGTTTTGGAAATAATTTCCTTTCTTTCTCTGCTAAAAAATAATTTAACGCTTTAGATCGTTTGAAATTGAATTCAAGATAGAAGCGGAAGTTTATGCGTGCAGTCCGGGAACTTCACTAGATTCCTAGGAGTCGAGCATGATTATTTATTAGACATTCGCAAAAGCATGTGCCAGCATGGCTATATTATATTTGACCGATAGTCTCGTACAAGAAGTTGGAATTTTACATGGAGAGTTGAAGTATTTCAGGGTTTGGAATTGAATTAGTATAATTAATCCAAATACGTGCGTACGCATACAGAATTAATACAACGTGAGTAATACTTGGTTTAATCGTTAAAAAAATTCTTCGCAATCATTGCTTGTCTTTTATTAAAAAAAAAAAAGAATTTTTCGATACATCGATCAGCACTTCAACAGTCGGGCTTTAATGAAATTATAATCAGCACTCTGCAGTCTGCGATGAATTCTCAAAGTTCAGCCAATTAACTAGACGACGCACTAGCAAGTTAACATTTCTGATTATACAGAGGACTTTGGAGATAACTCGGCATTAGCTAAATGGAGTTCTTTGGATCTTCTAGCTGAAGAGGAGGATACCGCATCTCCAACGGCATCCCCGGCTAATAAGCAAGGTAATGATAGTTATGAAATAATTAATGAATTGTCAAGAAAGTATTTAGACAATGCTCCCTTTTATAATCTTCAGGATTCCTTTGTGTTTACAGAAGACACCATATTCTCGTCTTCGTACCTGCAACGTGTAGCCAGTGAACGGAGTAACAAGAGGCTAACTATTCATACATCAGCCAGCATTGATGTTTCTTGTCCAGCATCTCCTCAGCATTCACCGACGCATCAGCCCTGCAGGACTACTGTTCTACTTATAGTGCTACACGCTGGCAGCGTTCTAGGTATTAGACTCACTAGGTTATTTACAATATGAATTTTAGATTTCTTTTCTTTTTATATGAGACTAATTTCCAGATGCTAACGTCGACTTGACTGCTAAGAAATCTGACATTACAACGTTCAAAGGAGCATTTGAGTCTGTTATGAGACAGCATTATCCTAGTATGGTTGGACATATTGCAATTAAGTTTGTTTCCTGTCCCTCAATATGCACGGAAGGTCTTGGTATTTTATCAAGGTAGAAGAAAAAATTTTTCTTAAGAATTATGTATCTTTCATCTATATGTTCGAACGCTATTATTTCTTATTGCAGCTTGAGTCCATACAGCTTTGACGTGTCTCCATCGTGCATGGATACTCCGCAAGTGACTCACGATACAATTCCAATTGGTGCGATTCCATTGCTTGCAAGTTCCACGCCTGATTATCAGGACTCAGTTTCGCGGGTGGTTAATGGCGCCAATCAGGTTTATCACGAGTTCGTTAAGAGCGAGGAGGGTCGTGGTTTTACTGGGCAAATTTGTTTCGTCGGCGATTCGGTAGGCTCCATTTTGGCCTACGACGTTTTGTGCAGATCAGCCCAATATCAATCTAGAAACGACAGTGAGAATAGTATTTTGGAGAATGACAATCAAGGAATGGACAACAATGGTGGGTACGAGGATGGCAGACATTTGTCAGCTCCGTCACCTAGGAGACGATCCTCGTCAACGAGGTATACCATCAAGTAATTTGTATAATTCTCAAGTCACCGAGTGACATAGAAAAATCATTCTTTTCAGCGACAATTCTCATCAGTGTAAATTGGAATTTGAAGTGGGCGAATTCTTCATGTTCGGCAGCCCGTTAGCGCTTGTACTGGCATATAGAAAAATTTCATCTACGGGAGAGAAGAACAGCATTATACCAAGGCCAATGGCTAATCAAGTATATAATTTGTTTCATCCAACAGATCCAGTAGCTGCGAGATTAGAACCGTTAATTTCCGCCAGATTTTCACTTCTACCGCCGGTTAACGTTGCTCGATACCAGAAGTATCCGCTTGGGAATGGACAGCCCTATCACTTACGTGAGTATCAATGGCTTCAAGACTTTTTTTGGCCTATTGTAAAAACTTGATGATTTACAGTCGAAACGATACAGACGAATCCACAATTATTCTCTGATGGATTGAACGTTCCTAATACGCCTTTGCCACATCTGAGAAGGCTGTCCGATATATCTATCCAGAGCACCATGTCTGGGATTAACGATAATGTTCCTTTGCAGGCCGTATCTGCGTGTACGTATAGATAGAATTTATTTAAATGAAAGAATTAGTCATAAACTGATATGTACAATATTCTATATGCAGTGACGCAAAAGTGGTGGGGTAATAAGAGAATGGACTACGCCCTATACTGCCCGGAAGGGCTTGCCAATTTTCCAACGAATGCCCTGCCTCATCTGTTCCATGCTAGCTATTGGGAATCCTCGGATGTCATTGCATTTATATTAAGACAACTCGGCAGGTTCGATCTTCCGATGCTTGGCAACGAAGAAAAAGAGCTCGCGTGCTTCCGTCCAGGTCAGCCGAGAGAGAAGTGGAATAAGAAACGTACTTCTGTAAAGTTGAAGGTACAAGCTAAATATGTTGTTGCCACATGGACAGAGAACCGAAGTTCTTTTTATATTTAATTATTAGAGATTCTTATTTCATCCGCAGAATGTCGCTGCTAATCATAGAGCCAACGACGTTATCGTCAGAGAGGGTGCGCCGCAAATTTTAATTGCCAGGTTTATGTATGGCCCAATAGATATGATAGCTTTGACGGGTACGATGGCAAATCAATTATTAAAAGATGTAATACCTGTAATGTAATACGCATATATTTTTCTCGTGTTTTATTTTCAGGTGAAAAAGTTGATATTCACGTCATGAAAGATGCTCCAGCTGGTGAATGGTCGTTCCTATCTACTGAAGTGACTGATAAAACTGGAAGAGTTACCTATCGGATTCCTGACGAAAAAGCACTTGGCTATGGAATTTATCCTGTTAAGATGGTAGTGAGGTAAACCGACCTGCCCTAAGGATTAACAAACTCGTCTAACGTTTTCATCGGTGCATAAAAATAAATGAGATCCGTCAACTTTCAGAGGTGATCATACATCTGTCGACTTTTTTATGGCTGTGATACCACCGAGGACAGAATGTGTTGTCTTTAGTATTGATGGCTCCTTTACTGCCAGTATGTCTGTTACTGGACGAGATCCTAAAGTAAGAGCTGGCGCCGTCGATGTAGTAAGGTATTATAGATTTCCTTATTACCTTAACATCAATAAATCATAATTTTATGATACGCAATCTTTATGTCTCTACAACCAGACATTGGCAAGAGCTGGGTTATCTGATCATCTACATAACCGGTCGACCGGACATGCAGCAACAAAAAGTTGTATCCTGGCTCTCACAACACAATTTTCCTCACGGTCTTGTATCCTTCGCGGACGGTCTCTCGACTGATCCTCTAGGTCATAAGGCTGCATACTTAAATAATCTCATACGGGTAAGACAAGAAAGTTTAAACTTGTTCCTGGGATATTCTAATTGATGTAATAATTTTATCACTAATAGGAACATGGCGTAATAATTCATCATGCCTATGGAAGTAGTAAGGACATCAGCGTCTACACGGCTATAAATTTAAGGCCGAATCAAATATTTATCGTGGGCAAAGTTCCGAAGAAGCAACACGCTCTAGCTACGGTGCTTCTCGAAGGCTACGCAGCTCATTTAAATACCCTGCAAGCACACGGTGGCTCAAGACCAGCCCAGGGCAATGCTCGCATGGTCATTCCTAGGGGACAATTTGGTTTACCCGGACAAAACGCTTCTCTACGTCGTAGAAGGTAAGTCCACGTATCCCCAATCAAAACATATGTATGCGATACTCCAGAGAGCATCAAGGTAATCATTATCTGGTGCGTTAACATAAATGTAAAAAGTGTCTTTGGAGCCAACTGAAGATGGCTATCTACCGTACTCTTATCTCTCTTGCACATTCAAAGATAACAAATCTGTACATCTATAGGATATTAGAAGAGAAATGAAATCATCAAAAACAATGCTTTATAGTCCAGCCAAAGTCTAGCTATTAAGTAGTGTACTAAGTGTAGAGGTCGAAGGTAAGGTTTGCAAGCGATATGGACTAGCAAATTGTTTAAGGCCTTGGCTAATATCATCGTTTCGAAAGAGATACGGGGGTCATTGATGAGGATGTACCAGTGACTGTAAACTGCCAGTGAACAGGGGATGATAAGGAGTAGACGTTTTGCCAGTCTATACCGTTTGGATCTTTGGATACGCAGAAAAAAAACCGTGTGAAGTTCCCAGTGTGTGTGTGTGGGTGTGTGTGAATACGAGCCCTGGCTCTGTTCCAGTAACGACACTGCAGTCAACTCACCGGCACGCAACAGCGTGTACTTAAAGCGGAAAGTCTACCTTAGTCACATCTAACACACGCCTATTATCTATCTACAATTAACTTACTCACATTGGTAACTATCTATATCCTGTCTTTCATCCCCTAGTCTCGCTAATTCCATGCTAATTCAACAGGCAGAAAGATTGTCTCTTAGAAGATAAAATCTTGAGAACTAGTTAGACAAATATTTTATGGCTACTTATGGATACGTCTGTACATAATCAAGTCATTTATTATATTAATCGATCACAAATTTCTAGTGGTACCCAATGAGATGCATGCACTGACAATGAGACTGTACCTTTCTGTCTTTAATGCGCTATCTATTATTTGTATTCCCCGCTCTTTATTTTTCTTATTATTCGTAGACTGAGAGATTCCTTTAGGATGTCATTCTGAAGCTTATCAGGTTCTTGGTTCCAGGTACCTGCTATGAGGATATGTCGCGTTGTGCAGCGTAGCTAATATTTCGTCCCGGCAACAGCTGTCCTGATTTATCGTTTAATCTGTCAGCCCATATATATGTCCAGGATTTGTGGTTAATACCGCTATGAATGTCTAGGCAAGAGACTAGATTTTTTTCGTTCCATCCTGAAACGAAAGATGGTCTCACTTTAGTGAGCAAGGTAAACAGGGACCCATCGTCGTTGTTCAAAATTCTTTAGATGAATGTTCTGTGTATTAACGACTTAAGCGCTGGATCCACCACCGGCATTCATAAAACATTGTATCAAGTTCATCCTAAACATCTGGAGGACGAGATATATTCTTGTCATAACTTTTCTTGTTTATACATCAATATTTCTCGCAGCCTACATGGTTATTATATTCTCAGAGATCATTGATCCCAGTCGATTTGCCTATTTTTAAATACGTTTTTACAGTTCGGTATCAGAGAGCTTTTTATACAGGAATATCTTGCGTTAAAGTAAGATCTTGTACGATTCTTTTTGTAATATCTATTCCTGGCGCTGTAATAAGCTTTCCTATGAAATCCCATTTATGTACATACTTATTAGTCCTTAGTCTACATATATTTCAATAGTATAGCGGTACCAATGAGTTATTCAAGTTCGGTGGTAGGTCGAGTTTTTCTTCTTTTAATATTGGTTGTACAGAAAAACACGATAGCACGATTCAAAGTGTTCTAGACTGCAACGATGTGACTACACGATGCACGATGATAGATGTGAATGCAGCCTTAAACAACACCACAACTCGCGGACATACTGTGCTCTGATGACTAAGAAACGATATAGACAATAATAATAGGAATCAGTCAGTCGATGATATTCAACTAGAATTATTTAATTTGATTATAACTGCTTTTACTGATTAATCGTAATTACTTTGTCAGATTTTTAGAGGTTTGTATCGTTTCTTAGACGTCGCCATCTACCGGACGTTCCAAGAGTAAATTATATTATTTGACAGGGAATGACATTCTTTTTAATGGTATAAGTAAAATGTAGTCTTGGAACGTGCTTGGTACATCACAAATATTATTAATGTTATTTCATTCAAATCCGTCCAGATACAACGGCTGTTAAACTACTTATTAGAGCTATAAGTATTCGCTTTTTCGTTAACACACTGTGTCTACATATGGTAATGATACAATCTACACTTACAGCATACGGGACATCCTGCTTATTCTGTCATGCTGGCTACATCATGCTTTCATCAAGTTCAACCAGCGATAATTTACTCTCATCTCATTATATACTTTTACATGCATTTCATTATCACGATAATATTCATCATGGTCATCTGGCTGATCAATTAGAATTTAATACCGAAACAAAGATGCACAATGAAGATCCGAAAAATGTTGAACGTGCATTTTTGGTATTAGCTTCTAGTTGGAATTAAAATACGCAACATACACGTATAATTATTATACTCGACACAAATACTATACATATGTTTAACGTATATCGTTTTTAAAAAGTTCAATAACAGCATCCAGTTAAGTTACTTACAAAAAACAGTGCGAGTAACACGTATAAGGGGCACCGCTGCTTGTTGCATATGCTGCACAATGTTATAACATATGAACGATGTAAAAATTGTTAAAAAATTGATAATTTAAAGAAGTATCAAACTGAAACCAGTGTTTCGCTCATAAGCGAAATAAGCACCAAAATTATAGTTGATTGATCGTAGGTTGAACGTATGAAAAACATAACCCCGTCGAAGGAACGTATAAAATTATTAACTCTGAAATTAGCAAACAATCCACTAAAATTTTATCTTTTGAACACTTAAAGATTCTTTCGAAAGAGAAATTGATCAGTCCTAGGTACGTTTCCTCGTAGGGTCTTTGTCGACCTTTTTCTAAATTAATTTAAAAATGATAGCTCTTTTAGATCGGCTAAGCGTGCGATTTCACATCCTCTGATGGGCAAGGTGACTACTTTGGAAAGAAGTACAAGCGTTGGCCCACCGACGACGCCACAGTCGGTACCGCCAATGAGGACAGTCGCTCAGGAGAAGCTCTGACGATTTGCACGCTGCCGCTCGTTCTTTGAGTCCCGGCAGTAGAGGAATCATCATTCACGTGAAGAGAAATTAACTAGCACCGCTGTCTCTTGGTGTCTTGTAGTATAATATCCAGCAAAAACAATAAGTACAAGTAACTTGAACGTGGCTGAAATTTTCCACACATTTTTCATAAAGCCAGTATAATAGTGCTGTTACATAGACGTTACGTGTATGTACGAGTGGAAAATTACACCAAAGCGTCCACGTTAACATGTAGTGTAGTGTTTGCTGGATGATAATAAAATAAGAAGTCATCGTTCTGGGAATGACCAGGCTGATGACACGCAATAACAAAAGGATTCGGGAAATTGAAAATCTAATTTCGTCGAATACGCTTCTTTCCGGTATAGCGAAGACTAGCCGAGAAATTCATTCATATATCGGTAGGTATTAATTGACAAGATCAAATAGAAATACCGGTCCTAGCAAACGCCTTTGTCACGTTCGTGAAAACTTAGCTGCTGTGTATGACAACATTAAATTTATGTAGCTAAGATGTAACTGTCACAAAATGTGTTTGCTGGGGTGTATACCTACTGAGGCTGTTCGTCCTGGTCATTCTTTAAGGTTGAATAGATTCTAGGAGCTCTTATAATTTATTTACCCAAAACGCATCGATGCAGTTTATTATTACGACGCGATTGCGAATTGGATATAATGAAACTTGTTGAAACTGTTACCTGAGTCCCCACGTTGTTATCTAAGATAATTCATAGGATAGATTTCCATTGTCGAATATCGTTAGTTTATGAATTATCGCCAAAATGCCAATCTAGCGGAATACGCAATGCTGAGGGAAATTAAATTAATTAAAAAAAAAAAAAAGATAATAATGGGGAGCAGATGGCTGGGATCGAACCTGCGACGCGATATTCTTCGTTCACTCATCACATTGAACGATCGACACTCATCACGGTTTGCCCTACTTGTTCTTTATTGATCGACGTGACTCGCAATGCAATAAGAATGATTGTTACTGACTTCACGATAAATCAAAAATCTCCAATTATGGGTATTACTGTCTCTCTCTCTCACTATCACTATCACTCTCAACTCTACTCTCTCTCTCTCTCCCACACTATGTATTTCCCGTAAATTCGAGCTGGTTAATGTTGTGCCATACGAGGAGACAAAGCAATAACGCGTAATACCAAAGCTGAAAAATGTGCAATTGCGACTCGTTCATGTTGGATTCAATCCATGCCGACAGTCGCTGGTTGCTTTATATCTTGAGAAAGATATATAATCATTGCGTGCAGGATATTTATGTTGTTAATTGGGAGCACTGTGTCTCGATATGTCTTTGCTGGGTGCATTGCGTATTGCTCTATTTAATATTATATTTGCTATGGTGTAATGCGTCGTGTAACACGTTACTGTAAAATGCATATTGACTGTTTGTATTGTTGTAATAAGTCACGAGAGTAGATCTATTATTATATATATTAAAAGAAAAGTATATATATATATATTCCTATGTGCATAAGCGACTGGAAAAAGTATTTTAATTATATGGATGAACGATTACTATCAGTGATAATAAAAGTTATATTTTTGTTAGCCTAACTTAAAGGACGTTGTAATGAACGATGGGGAATCATTGTTTTGTATTTAACAATTGGTCTCGCTAGAATGACGCATTCTTTTATAATGTCATTGATACGATATCGTTTTTTCGGTAAGCGACAGCGAATTCTGGCTGTCGCATTTCGTTGTCGAAATTATGCCTGACCGACGTATATGTATTCAATTATCTTTTTTGAAAATTACAATAAATGATAAATCATTGACGTTTAACTTTGTCATTCATTTATTATCACACTCTATCATGACTTTGCGAGTATCCCCGAGTACGAATGAGTTCTGTCTCTCTCTTACTCT
>JARQSV010000113.1:597071-627927 GCA_030142285.1 Calameuta idolon
GTAACTATTTTCGAGTACGGTGGCTGTGAAACCAAGAGAATGATCCAATTAGCGCCACAAGGGTTTCTTTAATAAGAGAAAGCGAGGGTGATAGCTCTCTTAGAGAAAACATATAAAAGATTTATCGTTCGGGAAAAAAAAAAAAAAACATTTCAAAACATCATTTACTTGATTCGTCCTTGCTTATGTAACGCCTGATTTCGAGGAATATGAATTTCTTATCAATATGTTATAATTCTGATAAACATTGGTTCAATAAAATTATAGATTAAAACATTATTATCAAAAACATAAGTAAATAGCAATACATATCGCTCCGAGTGCTCCCGATTTCTCAAAACGGATAAAAAGATTTCAAAAAAATAAATTAGCTCATTCGCCCCTCAACGTATACTGTAACGAGCAATGTGTTTGCAGTGTGTACTATTTCCGACGTCTATAAACTCAAGTACTCAACATCTTCAGAAAGATTTACACTTTCATTGAGTATCTTCGAAAGACCATTTCACATGTACTCTTTTACATACAGGGCGATTAGTTTAACTTGGCACAAACGAATATCTCGGAAAGGAAGCTTTTAGGAAAAAATTGTACGAGTAAATTTGTTTTTTTTTTTCGAGTTTGGTTTTTCCAAGGTCAACTTTGTTTCTTTAAATGGGAACCTATATTTTTTATTGCAGACTGTTATACCATATAAAAAACCAATTAACTTTTGACTGAAACATTTTTTAAAGGAACCAGTATTTTGAATGTTATTTCAACGTCAAGCGTAGACTCCGGAATTATCAACAACTATAGTGATTTTGTAGATACGAAAGTCGGGAAAGAAGAAAAAAGTTAATCAATGCTTTTTCTTCCGTAAATAACCAATTTACTGTTAATATTGCCAAATAATATTATAATGTGTTCAAAATAGTGTCCTTCAACATCAATGCACTTTCGAACTCTCTTGGGCTAGAAAAAAAAGCCTTAGTTAATTCTTTTTCATCTCTCGTTGAAAATATCGTTCCTATTAAAAAAATGTTTCAGACAAAAGTTAATTCGTTTTTTCTACAGCATAAAAATCTGCAATAGAAAATATAGGTTCCCATTTAAAAAAGTCAAATCGACCTTCGAAAGACCTTGAAAATCATTGCGATTAAAATATGACGACACAGCACTTTCTTCCCCCCTGGAAACCAAACGAAATTTGTTCGAAAATTTTTTTCGTAAAACGTTTCCTTTCCGAGATATTCGTTTCTCCCAAGTTAAACGACTCACCCTGTATACAGATAGCATTAATACCGTACACGTGACATGGATGTATAAAACTTGCAGAAAATTGTTCACCGCTCTATAAGAAAAACGTGAAGCCGAGTTTCCCGCGAGCGCGTAATTCCTATTAATAAGCAGATTAGCCCAGGAGAAAGAATGAGGCATGTTGCGAAATGGCAGCACGTGTCACAAGATTACGCAATACGTGCGTCGTTACTATCTCGAAAAATGTGTCTCCGAATTGGCTATCGCATGGGAAGAATTCTCTCGGCTTAATTATCTCTTAGCAAGCTGTATTGATATCTGGCAGTGCATTTTAATCGGCAATTACGCAACAGACATTATCCCGTACAATGTTCTTATCATTTGAATAGCATCAGCGTGGATTGGCTGATACGCGACATTGAGCTTCCCGCTTCGTCGCTCCTTATCGTTTATCGTGTTTTATTTTTCCTCGTTTAAAATCCTATGCTTACCTCAGGCTTATTGTGAGTGTCCACATCCAAAGGTGAGGCAAATTGGCAGACGAGGGTATTTTGCTTAAGTATAACTGAAAAATAAGTATAAAAGGTATTATGAGTGAGAATGAATTTTCAGTCGAATCGTGGAACATTTTCGTTTCCCATTATTTTAATCCACGGTCATTGACGGCTTCAGGTTTCCATTGGATGACTTTACCAAGATCTTTGTGTGCTAAAGAATGGAAAAATGTCGATCTATTTTTGGTGAGGTTTTTGCTCACGCATAGTGACGAGTCATTGGAAAGAACGATTTTCGCAGGGACACCCGAAAATAAATTCACCATTATGCCACGACACCTTGTAGATGATTTCCTTGGTGCGTCAGTTTTACAACTTCTTAAATATCTTTGAGACGCTTTTAGGCGTCCTTGTGTTCGAAAGACACACATTCCGACTTGGCAACTACTGTTTTTATACGGTTCGATACTTGAGCGTGTCTACCTGTATGAATATATTTGGTATATGTATATTAATATATTCTCGTTATCGATACATCTTATTAGCCCCGCCATTTCAATTTCGCGAACATTCTACTAATCTGGCAAAGCTTATCGAGGCAATTTCGGTTCATGCGATTATCGTTGAGGTCAACAAGGTTCAAAATTGTTACGGACCAATAATTTTGACCCTTTCCGGCATTTGCGTTATACCCGGTATTTAATCTTTTGGAGAAACGAAAGTAAACAAATAACATATTTCCACGTTCAAGAGAAAAAAAAGAAAAAAAATTTAATATAAATAACGGTCAGGAGTTCATCGATGTACGATAAAAAGACATGTGCTATTGGAACGAAATATTATCAAAAAGTCAATACACTTCCGTAGCTCTAATAAATTTTGTACGACAAGTTTATGATAAATATAATAATAATAATCGTAGAAACTTACTGCGACAAACTTGTCCCCCTTTGTCCCGAGAGAAACTCGTCTTTTTGACTAACTGCCCTCCGCCCCGAACTCTTCACCCTCGCAAATCGGAACTCCGCCGTAGCAACGCGTCCCTATGCCGACTTTCCGACGGCGCATTTTCGAACGAATTGGAAAAATTTTTACGTTTCCCCTCTATCCGGAATACGAATGAGTCCCGTTTTTTTTTTGGAAATTCCCGGAAATGAACTTTATCAAAATCGTAGGACGATTACCGATCGCACTCGCGTGACAGTTCGATTAGCGAATGATCGTTGTCAAAATAAAGCCCGATGACCGTGAGAGCGACAAGGATGGGAAGCGTTGAAAACTACAAGGTAAAAAGAGAGAAGAAGAGAAATAAAAGGGAAAAAAGGAAAACCGGTTGCCTGCAAGATCAGTGCTGGAAAACGGACGGATAAACACGAACTGAACTCAAGTTACAGATCGAAGTCTATTAAAGCGACGGTGATTTTAGCGAAAAAGGTGGGGAGCATAGGAATCACGAGTTCATCACATGCATGGAATTCTCGTTGACAATTGGCATTATCACGAGATTCGAGTTTTATGGAAAGGGAATCTGATATGAGAAAAGCTGGTATTTCTTAAGAGCGCACGTGTCGTTTGCACGAGGCGATACCGTTGCAGCTTGAGCTTGTTTTTATCAGACTCGACTCAGTCATCCAGCTGATCATGAGGTGTTCGAGTATCCTTTAATGAATTGAACGCAGGAAGATTTTAATTTTCTACTCGAATTAAGAATCGTATTGTATAATTTATACGTGCTTGAATTTCTTTTATTCAATTCACTTACATTGCATGTGCCAGCATCGCCATATCACATTGTTCAATCTGATCTTGTCTTTCCATCTCAGTCTGATTCCCTTGAAGCGATTCCATTTGGGCGATGTCAACTTCTGTCTGGAACAAATTCACGTGTTCGCACGTTATGGAATCTTTTATAAGTATACAAAAGATATATTTTTGTAAAATTACACAATTTCAATAAACATATACACAGATTGACATATAATGTATATCTATACTTAGACACTTGTAATAACCAGATACAGTCGTTCCAAAATTACTAGATCCTTTTAGGGGACTCATTTGCTTTAAAAGTCATAGGAAGATGACCCCTTCAAAAGCTAGTTTATTCGTGGACGGACTGTATCAGCTCGAGAAATAAATATTTCAATCGATGCTCCGTGCGTTTATGCTAACTCTTGTATTACAAAAATTTCAATTAGAAATGATGTTAGGTATGAGTTATACACAGTGTCCAAAAGTTACCGGACCTACAGGGTATGGCGATAAGTATTCGCGAGACGCAACGAATTACCAATCTGATCTCAGTTTCGACTAAAAGTGCTTAGTTTCTAATTGAAAGCAGGTCAAAGTTGACCAACCAGAGTTTGCTTTTATTTCTCGATGACATCGACGAGGTTGCACGTGTACAGCTGCGGATGGATCGCGCGATTAGCAATTGTTTCGCAGTTCGAGCGCCAAGCGCATTTGATGACGAGGTACAGATACTGACGGAACGCCTTAGCGTCGCGTAGCAGTTTCACGTGAAATCCGCGATTCGCAATAAATTTCGAGGTACGCGTTAGATCAGACAAAGCGTCATACACGGTGTCTAAAACGTATTGCAATGACATTTTCATTGAAAACAGCTCGGAGAGACAGAGATTATTGGAGAATGGGAGGGAGCGCGAGAGAGATAGAGACGTTATTAAATATATAAAAAATAATTAAATGCATTAAATTTTAAGTGGAACGAAAAATTACGCATACGAGTATCTTTATTTCTGCAAACATCCATATCAAATTGCATGACCTCGCGAGTTCCGATTTCAAAGTTACAAAATACGTGCAGCCACTGAATGCTCGGAAAATAGTTAAAAGCTCGAAATGCATTGGGAGAGAAAAGCAGTGACACTTGTCCTTTTTCGTTCCTAAAATGCTCGTCGCCCTTTGCCATTTCGTCGTCACGATATCGCGCGCAATTTCTCCTGGGCACCTGAACCTCAACCAATGATGGGCTGCTTTGGGGATTCTCATTTCTAACGGCAATCCAATTGTACAAGGGGAACTCCCTTTATTTGACTGATTAACGAGAATAAAAAATAAACTTTGTACACCGGCTGTATCAATTCGGATTGATCCTATAGACACGTGTTTTTTTTTTCTCTCTACTTTACCACACAATAAACTGTCTTCTAATCAGTTTGACAATAAGCAGAGACTATTATCAAGCGGGACTGAAAGTGGGTCACTCAAGCGTGACATTATGTGGTGCATGTACGTATATATAGTCAGGTCACCGCAAAACTCAATTGCAAACGGGACGAGCCTCCTATTTATTATCGCCTGTAATTCTGCGGTCTGTCCCTATTACATACCACTCACATGTACAGGGTGTTCTGTTATTAAATAATTGAAAGAGTCACGTAACAGAAAATTCTAAGCATCCGCAATACTAATGCATCTTAACATAATCAACTTCGAACTGTTGGCTGGAAATGAAAATTGTTTGTATAAAATATTTTGCAATTTCTTGCACTCGTAATTTTTCAAAATAATTATTGACACCTTATATACGTATATTATATGTAGCAAGCTTATCCTGTATAACGTCAGCTTCAATGCCGTTTGGCACGTGACGACGAGCCTCCCTAGAACTATCGTTATAATTTGATTTACGGTAGAATCTGTTAATAGCAAATCGTATCTTCTATTAACCCTTTCGCTGTCGATGACAGCGAAAATTTGGTTATCGTATTATTGGTACGAAAAAATTTGGTTCCGCGAAGCTGTTAACATTCCGTGAGATTCTGTTGGATGTGTAAATTGAATTTTCATTTTTTGAGTCAAATTTTTCGGACTCTTTTTAAGGACACTGATTGTTATCCCGCAATTTTTTTAATCCTTATAAGTTCGGTGTGTTTTTTCAAGAGATCTTGAAGATTATAGACACGATTAGTGCATAACTTACGTGAAAATATTCACTCTAGTTAGACACAATATATTCTCTTTCGGCCCTCTAAGGATTTAAAAAGGCTGCGCTTGTTTCCTGCAGGGACATATAATTTAGTACGTTGGCAACACGTGTAGTTTCCTTCCGCATTAGCTGACTGCCAGTAAAATAACCGGTTTCGTAAGTATTCGTCTTTTGCAAAGTAAAATGACTAGTCAATGTAAGCGTGATTTTTAAATATTCTAAAGTAGCCTTAAACAGCGAGAGATCAAAATATGCATACGGATACGCATACGAAGACTCGTATCCAAGATACATATGAGTTAATATCGTAATTCGAATTATCTAAGTATTATATGACTTTTTGTTACCCATAAACGATTTTTCATTACTCGTTCAAATTGCCTTATGATAAAATTTCGATATTGGCGACAAGTTCAGATTCCATAATATATTCACTTTACGAGTAAAATAGGTTAAAGTGACAGATGAAGACACGTGTTTCGTGCTAGGGCCTAAACGTAATAAATGGTCTCCCATTGATTTTCATTAATTTCCCATACGTTACCTCTGACTAAAAAGCATTGCTGATTGACGGCAGGACGTTTCCAAATGTTAAGTCTCATATTTTTGAAACGATCGACATCGGATCACTAATACTGATAAGCGACCGCAGTAGATTTTCGTGATTATCGGACGAGGAGTCAAAAATTGGATAAATTACTTAACACCAGAAAAACCGAATCTTCATAGAATAAAATAAATTGTAATGGCAGCCAAGAGCCACTTAGAGACATGTAAAATAAAATCAGTATTAAAAAAAATTAAATTAAAATTCGACTTCAAAATTGAAATGAGCAATTTTGAAAATTCTCTATAAATAATTACTCAAATTATGCCAACTCGCGATCCTGACCGATTTCGATAGGTGTAGTAATCAATGCAATTTTCAAAGCAATCAACTGTCCAACCGGCACTCATTCATACGTATAATCTAATGGCAATAAAACATGAAATTTTATAAACATACGTTCAATGTCTGCCAAGTTTTACAAATCTTCGTGAAAGTTACGTTTAGCTATTTCGTAACGCAAACCTTGGTAGCAGTGGCGTAATATCCCCGGAACTCATATCGTGTATGCGAAAGAGAAGGAGGCTCGTCCGAATATGATCATCGAAAGGAATCCTACAATTAGTGTAGCAATGTTATATTAGCCGTTATTTATTGCCCAGTTAATATAAGAAACGACGTTTTCATGTAAGCGGAACTCATGACGCGTACGAATGACGTTGCCAACATCGTTCCAAAAATTTTTTTTCGATACCAGTGGAAAAATTGTACAATTATGTGTAAGTACGTTATCGCGTTGAACTGACATATAGATAATAAATTACGAAGGTTGAATAAACAATATTTTTTTGACTTGTTACGAAGTGCATCGATACTTAATGGCAAAGTAACGTTAACGCTATAGACGAGAGAAGAGGTCAACCACGTCTGAGGCTGAACTCACGATTAGTTATCGACTTTCCGTCGTGCAAAACTCTGATACTATTATAATCAACGTCAACGTTCTATCTTGCGTCTCGAAGCTTGGCAGCTTTTAATTTTCTCTACTCGGTCGGCAAAACAGACGTCGGTTGGCGATCACGTTTATTTGCGCGGCCTAAAAATATATTAATATTTATTGTCTTTTTTTTTTTCGAGAATCGTGACCCCAAACAGAAAGAGAGAGATACACAAACAGTATAGGTATACATAATATACATTGACATATATATGTATATCTATATTTATAATGGTTTTAATTGGGCACAGATCAATTAATATTAATAAGAAAATTCTTTATCGATTGCACAAAGTATGCCGATTATATCGACTGTCGTTATCACCTTGTTTAGAATTTCATAATAAATGTTGTAGTCTTCAATGATTTTGTCCGCCCATAGAGACAAGTCTCTTGGAAATCGCGTTACAGCCATCGGCATTATAGGCGTTTACCGACGTGGATAAAGGACAGTTTTAAGTCGAGGAGTCATATTCGTTATATCTATTTTTCCTCTTCTCCTCGCAACCCCTCCTCGCCATCGTAGCGAGATAACGAGAAGATAGTTATTTGTTGGGCTTCTGTAGATAGCAGGGTTTATCAATTATCAAGCTCGTTGATGCTATCGCACTGAAATACGACAGCACGAAATACATTTGTCGTACATACATAAATCGTGAAAAATATGTCACGATCGAGCGTCTGTATTACGTACAACAAACGTAAATGATACGATTCGAATAAAAAAAAACCGGTATTAAGGTAAAAAAAAATATCAAAACTCCTTAATCGCGAATAAAAATGTAAACTATCTGAAACGAGTTATATGATTTTCAGAGAGTACCGCTAAGCGTAAAATATTAGTACGACAGGAAAATGAGAAGCAGGAACGAGAGTGCCGCGATGTTCTAAATGCTTAAGACGGTAAATCGTGGCATTAAGAAAAAAAAAAAAAAAAAGTCCAATTGGTCGAAACAGCATGCTCGTTCTTAATCGTGTGACGTTACAAAGACGCGTGTATTTCATACGCACTAATATTTACGTTATTTCACGTCACGATTCTGGAATTGACTATCGTGTTTATCATGCGGAACGTATTGCCGTCCCTTAATATCGCGTTACGCAATTAACCCAACAGTCAAAATCTTTAAAAATATCTTTAAAAATATTAATTTCTATCGTAAAAACATTTAATGCGTACGAATTCGGCGACAACGCGTAAAATCCTCACGCGATCCTGGAAAACGATCGTCACGAGACTACAGCTGAGATATAGTGGAGGACGATCCAAAATAAATAGAAGCCTCCACCCCACCGCCTACGACTCCCGAATCGAGTAGGGGATCAGCATCGAGAAAGAGATCGCCTTGGACCATCTCGTTCTTCTCGTTACGCCCGGTACCGACGACCCGGAAGGGGAGGTTTCACGAACTCCGCCACCTAGCCGTCCTGACCTGGTCTGGACGAAGATCATCACCAGATCAGCCTGGACACTAGTCTCGTAATTGTCTAATAATAAATACTAGTAACTGTCTCGCACGTGGTATTGAAATTTAATGCTCAGGCAAGCACTTTTGTCCAAAGGACGATATCTTGTCTATCTTCGCTTCCGCGCACGTGCAGATCTGTTTCGTTTCATTCCTCCCGCTTTCGGTTTAAGGGATGTTCGCGTTTCCTAAGCCAGGAAAAAGATTCCGTGACTTCCGTTATTAATTTTCGTATCCTCGACGTGTATTATTGAGTTCAGACCAATGCCTCGGTGACTCCGAAGATCTTAAACGAATCCGTGTTCCACGCGACTCCCGAGTTCACGTATTGTCTTTTCGCTAATCTAAGTTAGATATTTTCTGTGTTCGCGTTCTCTCGAATTATACGTGTCATTCGCAGTAACCATCTTTTCTATTACGAATATTGTCAACGCGTCATTGTTAAATAAATCTACATATTTTATGTCGTTTAAGCACGAACGCATACCTATAGCTATGCACCAATAAAAAAAGCAATACAAAGATGGCGGACCGAGCTTATGTAGATCATTGAAATTGATACGGCGGAAGGTCGTGCCGCGTGCTGTTGCAAGAGCTTTCACGGTTCATCGCCGTATCTCTATGTATCACATAATAAGACGTGGAGCGTGAAGCAGTGAATAAATTAATATATATAATAAATATTACAAGAAAAATAACAGGGGTAAAATCTGCCTAAATTTTCATAACTAGACGCTCATCGCGTCGAATTCAATTTTCTACGTTCGCACGTGCTTATCGTAACGATCTTCGCCGAGAAACGCCACGTTGTTTCTGTAGGACGCTGTGACGTCACGCAATGACAATTAAGGTAGAAACTCAGGACTGTCTTTATATAACCGTCCCCCTGTATTTCCGCCGTAAAGCAGACGCTACGCCGCGCGAGGAGACGAAAGAAAGACTTCGACGTCAATTACGTTGTGGATACACCCATCGGACTTCCTTCGCTCGATATACTCGCGTGTATATAAATAAATATATATATATATACAGTTCATTCCCACCCACTCAGTCTTCATCATTTATCCTGACTTTTACGGTCTTATCGATGTTCCATTTTTATAAATAACATAGTACACTCGTTTACAAAAAAAAAATACAACAGTCCAGACTGAATCGAAAGAAGAATCTCACTAAGCAAGGAAAACGAAATATCGTTATGGGAGGTTAGTACTTGTAAGGATACACGTGACCCATCATGGAATAGTCGGTAACGATAAAGCTGCAAAGACAGCAGTTCAAGAAGGAGTGGATCTCACGAACGAGCTTCCAATCTCTAACCGGGAATTCTGAGGATCCGCAATAGTATTCGGACAGCATGGGACACACCAGCTGAAGAAATAACACACAGCTCCATAAGATCAGGAACAACGTAGAAGAAAAATGAGCCGATATAGCCCCGCGAAGAGATCAAGTCATCCTTCGATGTGACCAAACTTCGAATTGGCCACTCTGACTTCACTCGTAGCCATCCGATCACTCCCCGGCGCTAATATGCCAAACCTGGAACACCAGGCTGACGCTGGATCAGATCCTGATCGAATGCCGGGAACATCAACAGCTTCGAGGAAAACGCGAACTGCTCCCAAGCACGAAAGAATGGCTTGAGAACAATTTTTGAGGAAGCGTTAAAATACTGCCAAGAAGTAAAAGATCTACGAACTAATATAGATCCTTAATAGAAGCCTCAGTACGTAAAACGCTTAGTGAGCGTGCAACTGAAATTATTCGTTAATTAATAAAATCAATTTTCTGCAATTTATTACTTATTTTATTTGTCCACGTGGTATGGTCGCTAATGACTTCGGCTGTTGATTAAATCGATAAATAAATTATAAATTAAAAAAATCAAGTAACCTCAAAATTATTTTAAACTCCTGGCTATTATCGGATTACATAGGCTTTACAGTATACTGAAACGATGGAGGAGATAATAAAGTGCGTTAACTCTTACAATCAGTCTGCGAGACTGTCTTACGGCTAGGAGTACAGTCGGGAGGGAAAGTCGTGATGCGAGCGAAAGAATTCGATTGGCTGAAATGTCGGGTGTAGGTGATAAGATACGGATGGAGGGGGGGGAGGGGGTGTTTGCGATTACGTGTATACGACTATCTTTTTACTGCTTAGACTTACGAGTCTGTTATTCCCGGCGTGGACTTAGCCGACCGGCTTTTAGAAAAAGCACTAGTGCTAAGTCATATTGGAGGATGTAGCCACGTATGTATTTACAGGCATATTAATCAAAGTGAGGAAAACAATTGGATCAATTTATTTTACAACTTTATATTCTTAGAAAGTTAGTTGACCTTGTAGATGTCGTTGGGATTAATTTTTAGATTTTATCGGGATTATCTGATTGAGTTTCTATATCCATGATATCATTGTGACTGACAAAATTGAGAATCTTCTTATATGATCTGGATCACTGATGGGAAAAGTATATGTCGTCCGCCTTGATGATTTGAAAACACGAGACTTCCTCTCGTGCGTATACGAGTCTCTCCGTCACGTGAGACAACAGTAAGCACTTTAAATCACTGAAGGATTTTAAATCATCAATATAAGTTATTCTCAGGCTTATCAACTTGGCACGAATAGTTTGAAGTGTCTTTGATTTTAATAGTGCTTTCGAGATTTTTTTTTTATATAGTTCTCTTCGTTACCGACTGAGAAATAAGAACGTGCATCGGATAACCACCGTGAATGAAGGATCTTTCTTTTTTCAGGACATAAATTTTCCTATAATAATGAATTCCTGTGTCTTGCTACAGTTCATATTTTACGTTAGAAAACATTGTGATCGAACCACGTAGTCACCATTTATAATATTTCTTGATACGATTATATCGATAAGACGACCTTACGCTCAATTTGTTCAATAAATAAAATATATATTTTAAGGCGTCGCTTAGAATTTATTGATTTAGATAAAAAAAAAATTTTATAATACAATAACCTACCAAATCCTTGATTGTAACTATAAAAGATAAGAAATAAAAAAAAACTCGTAAAAAATTCCATAAAATTTCGTGATTTCTCAATCCAGTTACGTTTCATTGTCACTGCATCTTTTTTTTTCCCCGATTAAGTTCGCCAGTGTACCACATATCGAATTGATGGAAAGCGATAGAAAGCCGCTATACGTTAAGTGCGGTTCTCAATCGGTTATCAAGATTGAATAATCTGCATTTGAAAGTACATAGACACGACAATAGCACTTTGAGAAACCCTGAATATGCCTGTTACAATGAACACCGTTATACGTTCTCTCAGACGTCAAGGTCTCTTGCAGAAAATTAGGACCAATTTTTTTTTTTAAAGAGTTTCTTGCGACAGCAATCGAGCTCACTGAGAATCATATAATCTCCAATCGAATGAACGTCTTAAAAGAAGCTCTTCAGTGTGTCCACTTTAGTCCAGCTAATTAACAAGTATAAAGACTGCGAAAAAAAAACAAGAAAATCTTGATGGTCCAAAGACTTTGCATCTTTGTCAAAATGTAACGTTGATCGCATGCAAGGTGCACAGCTCGAAAAATTGCAACAGTTCTAAGCGCATTGAGCTGCTTCTCGCATGTAGATATATAAAAATTATACACGTTGGTAATAAATGGAAATACATTACTGTGAGTACATCAATTAATAGACGGATAATCAGCTAGACGCGATAACGATCGTACCAGAGCGATACGCGACACGCTATTTTTCCACAAGAAATAACACAGTCATTGTGCGTTTGATGTGCGTTAAAATAGAAAATTTGGAATTTACGTGGGTCCCGTTCCTAGGCTACATTTTAATTGTGACGTTGTGCCTGGCCCTACGACCTCTTTCTATATTCAATTAGCTCTTATCAGTCGTGACTGTTTGCGACAGGGTAATGCATGTAAAACAATGTTCAGCGGTTAACAAGACATTGGTAGATATTCCCGCAAAGTCCTTATCTATGGAGTAAGAGAGTCGTTTTGATAAATTGCAAAGCTCACTTAATACCTGTTAGGATCTATGAAGCATTAGCTTGTTACATTATTTGTAGAGGTACAAAGTTCAGCCGGTAGGAAAGTTTTACTAGTTTCTTGTGTTACGTAAGACGATTGCCCTTCGGGAAGAACGGATCTCGATGAACTTATATTTAGACTGGGCAGAGATCAGACAAGTAAACAGAACAATTGTTGATAATGAGGAAGAAGAAGATTTTTGAGAGACGTTGGAATACAAATTTTGAGATTATGAATTTCGTTCGCTAATGGGATTTCTTGAACTCCATATACGCAGTGTACGCGCACTTGGTACGAAAATAAAGTTTGATGATTCAATTACGTTCAGTTGTCGTTTTACAGCTGCGAGACAAAGAATAAGATGTAACAGTAGCAGTCAGCAGCATCAGTCTTGTATTTCTTATGGTCACCGATAAGCAGAGTTCATCAATTAAAAACATGACCCCAATTTTGTGAAACATCTATTGCCAGAATTTGAATTCAGTGTGAATTTCGTAAAAATTCAAGATAACTTTAAATATTTATAATAAACAATATTCGTTTCGTATGATAATTCGAAGCGGACGACCATCTGCGTTATATTGAGACACCCAGTCTTATATTTGAAATGCACGACCTCTTGTTGCAAAAGGCTGCATTTTCCTATTGCTAAATACGGTTGAAATATTTTATGATTATTTTCACTCACTGCGTGAACAGCTGTGAATTTCTTTACGGACACTAATGTTCAATGACTGAATGACCTTCGACCTTTTCACAAGGCCTTGTACTCAGTCGGCATGTTTTCCAATTGCTGCTGACCCAACGTAAAGGCAGCTGACGGAAGCGAATCGAATATGTACCATGAAGTCAGGGTTACATTAGAAATTGTGTAAGAGTACGATTTACAAGGAGGAAAACATTTCTTATGAAATAGGGCTTGTACAGTCTTTAGCAAATGGTATTAATCAGCTTGTCGATACTGTGTAAAATGGGCCGTTGCATATTTACGTATTTAAATTAGAAAGAATAATTGAGAAATCGCCTATTTTCCTCATATACTTGTAATATTTAAAATTCGAAAAATTACTCGTACGAAAAGCTTCTCAAGGAAGTGTCACTAGCATGCTGGACGTAACGTTAATTTCATGTTAAATAAAAATGTTTGCTCAACGGTCTGTCTATTTCATGAAATGCTCCTGACAGTCACCAAATATCCAAGTTGTCAGAGTAAAGGGTAGAGACATCTGAAGTAGCAAGTGTTGTTTGTTCGTGCTTGAAAATATATCAATAAATTGTAACGAAGCTTCGAATGAATTATTATAAAAATCACATGTAACCGTTTAACGTAATAAATAGGACGAAGTAAATATTTTAAATAAAAATGGCTTAATCTCTCACCTGTAGGCTAAGGACATGCACTGGAAGAGTTTGTTGAGCGAAGTTTCAATGCTGAGCTGCTGCGAACTTTTGTCAACGGAAGAACTAGCGACGAATTTCTCCAATGAGAATCCAGCCGGTGCAATGATCGCCAACCTTGCAGCCTCTTCTTCCGGTACAGGTACAGCCAACTCATCCTCGTCGTCCTGTGCCTCAGCTTCGAAGTCCGATACCATAAAGTGTCCCGAGTGTATAGTTTCCTTGGAGTTGGGGTTGTCCCGTTTCCCACGATGGACGCCCTGAGGGGTGTCGGCGCCCTGAGACGTCGTCATCACTGTTGCCTTTCGATACATCAATTCGGCCTGCATCCCTGTTGCATTTTAATTTGTGAATTCACTTTATCGCGGGTTACAATAATATTCAAATAAATTACACATCTTCTTCGAGCCCGCGGAGGTATTTAAAAAGCGCGCGCTTTTTCCCGATCGACACGTGACTCCGGACTTTGAGTAATTTTTTAACGCACCGAGAAATACCTAGATTCGATATTCTAGAGGAAGCTTGTGTACCGATGCTTGGTGACTTTACTTTGCAATTGATTGTCATAAAATGAGACGCACTCGGTAACAGACTCAACAAGTCATTATCGCTATTTCTTGTCTGACTTCGCGAAGCGGATTGGTCTGGATGTATTTTTATTTTAGCGAGTGTGATTATTTTGGGAATATATAGAATTCAGGATATTTTTGGAATACTATTATTAGATCGACGTAAATGCGCGATAAAGTGTATATTCAAATTTGGATGGTAGATATTTGCTGGTGGGATACAACGTGGGAATTTCCGGTAGTGACCTTTGAACTGCGACACGTATTCCCTTTATTTGATTGTTTCGAGATAAGGTGATGTGCTTCACTGTCACTCATACGTAATGAATTGAAATAAAAATTTTCTTTTTAATGTCCAATAATGTATCCTGCAAGACGCGGGACTATTGAATGTGAAGGTAAAAAATTTGAAAAAAAAAAACATGCATACTCCGAGCAGACTATTGATTAATCCATTTTCTTTATCCAAGTGAATCGCACGACGGCATTTAGGACGCAATAGCAAGAGATATAAAAAAAGGCGTAATATATTCCAATGCACTTTGCCCCTTCATTCGAGAATACTACAGTAGTACTAGCGCTAGGTCAAGATAACGTTTTTCAATTCGAATAATACATAAATGAAGATTTTTTCTACTCTTCCTATAAGAAAAAGAATTGAATAAAATTTTCATAAAGCTTTGCTGCACTCTCAGTTTTTATTAACAAACACACAAATTCTTAAATACTGCTCACATTTAAGTAATGAGATATCGATATTCAAGAATGAGTATTTTGTAGGCTATATTTTTTTATACTTCAACACAGCTTCATTTTTTGTTTAATTTCAAGGCGCTATCGAATTTTTTCAACAATTTTTTGCATAACAGTTACTGACCCCGCCTTTATGGCTATCGTCGAAGTGTTAATGCCCTGTGATCTCGAGTCTGCTGATATCACTTAAGGTCATCAGTATTTCGTCTGCAATTTTTCTACAAGATTTTTTATAAAGATACCTTCCTTGCGAAACTAGATCCGACCAAGATCACAGCTTCGAATCCTATAATTTTAAGGCATCATTCAAGTGTACCCTTAACATGCTCATAAAACAGATAATTAACGAAGTGGCAAAACATTGATAAAAAGTATGCGAAAACTTAATATTTTTTTGCTTCAGCACGATCGGCACGATAAAAGAGCAGATGTGGGTGATATATAAAAAATTACAGGTCATCCGAGAAAGATGGTATCTTGAAGAATTTTCTGATCGCTATCGATCTTGTTTTTCATGCAAGAGTATCGAGGACACATGGTCATCATTAATTTCCAGATGATTTAACGCGCCATCAGCGCGAACTATGACAAGACAAATATTTTCATGTACGCACAGAAGTTAGTTATCCCATCCGTTCCTTTGTTTACTCCGTTGAAACACATTATTTACACCAACTTCTTAGATCTAGGAGTTAAAACAAAAATTATAGAGGACCACCTTCTCATTCATAAGAATTCTTCAGGTATTGACAAAAAAAAAAGGCCTGCAACCAGTCACGCTGCACTTATGCAACTGTCAATCTTCTTTGGGGTATGTCACAACAAAAACATTCCAACGCGCCCGCATGCGTGTGACCAGAACCAGAGGAATCTCTCGGGGATGGTTCATAAAAATTTTCTACTCCTTTCTACTTTACATTAGAAACTGCAAGTAAATGCACCTGCCAATGCATCTTGATCTCATGTCAATTACGAAAAACTGTCGAGGCTTAGAGAATTTAAATAAGACGCCTACAAGATAGGAATCTTCAGAGCAGTGGCGCCTACTGTAGTAGCAGGAGATACATTCCCATGTATAATTATCGTGCGATCCGAACAAAATTGGACACCATCGAAAATAGAAATCGGAGCATTGCTGGTATTTACGGGAGGTTTGTGATTTGGTAGCCATCGATCATACGAGGGCAATGTGTTATCTTTAGGTTGTTCCGAGCTAGTGCCAGATGTTCGATCGCTTTCAGATAACAACAAACCTTCTCTGGATGAGAACCGTGTACTACACTAGACACTTGGAGCGCAGAGGAAATAAAAATCACACCTCGCGGCTTTTACACACTCTTTTACGGTCACTGTGTCAGCCCACGTTCTTTCACTTTTGTATGTCGCGATTCCGTTGCCGTCAGGCTGGGTCGTAGGCCACGGGGCCTGCACAGGACCCGTACGCGTTACTACGCGGCACACGCTCGATCATTCTGCCAGCACCGCCATTTACGAATCGCGTTGTTCAATGTTACGTTTCACGAGCCACAGCTGACCGATGGTGCGGCCTGATCGCCACTTCTAGGGTCCCTAGCCGATGGTGGCGCCTCGCGCAGTTTAGAAACGTACTACGCGCGGGAAAGTTTGAAATGTAGTATACCAAATCGTGTAGCGTACAGTGTAATCTGGAATACTGTATTTTATTAAATAATAGTAGACTGTTGGATAATCATATGTATATTGAAAAACATTGATTTTTTCATGATATAAACTTATGTTACTATTATAAAAACAATATATATAGTTTATTGAGACAAAAATATATTCAAAAAGTTGCATCCCAGTCTGAGAAATCATCTGGTGGTATGTCACGCTCCGGAGGATACCGATCAAAGTTTCTTATGTCGAGATGATTGATGATCTAGTTAATTAAAAAAAAAAGGTTCAATAAAAGGAGTGTCTTTAGGATATTGTTGTGCCAGAATATCAGCTACCTTAGGTATTAGAGGCGATTTGAGTGTCTGGTTTTGCAAAGAACTCCAGTTAAATGAGCTGAACCATCTGAGGAAACAATGGAGTTATCAATAAAAAGTAATAGCGTTATTATCTTGACACAATTCTTATAAGTATTCAAATTAATTTACTTGTGATTCCTTATGTCCATTATTCCGTGACGTAAATATCCCAATCGCTGAGCCGGATTTAGTCGCAGTAATTTTCGAATAAGATTATCAGCAGTTCGTCTAATATCACTAGGAATACCTACGACGTCTATTCCCTTAAGTATCTTATTATACGTATCCAGTGTGTCCATTGCTCGAAATGGCGGTCTGCCCATCAATATTTCGTACAGTAAAATACCAAGGGACCAATAATCAACGGCTCTGCATAGGAACAACAATACGAGTAAAGACTTTCCATGAGATTCTACGTAACTGTGATACGATTATTAAAACTAACCTATCGTGACCTTTATTCAAAATTATCTCTGGTGCCATGTACTCCGGAGTCCCAGCGAAGGTCCAAGTCTTATCCGGACCTATTCTCTTGCTAAATCCAAAATCCGTCTGTAGACAAATAAATTGAAATAATGTTGAATACGTTATTTAAGAATTTTTTTAAATACAGTTCCCAAAGAGCCCACCAGCTTTAAGTATCCACGGTTGTCCACCATGATGTTTTCTGGTTTGAGATCTCGACAAATAATGTCAAGCGAGTGAAGATGATCCAACGCCTCTACCACACATCCTATTACGAATTTTGCTATGGAATCGCTGAAGCATCCTTTTCTTTGAAGAGCAGTACACAAGTCGCCGCCCAAACAAGCTTCCATGAGAAAATAGACGTACTTGTTATCCTTGAAAGTTTGGTACAATCTAGGGAATTTTTTTTTAAGAAATCATGCTATTAAAACTTTGAATACGAAATATACTATTATTAATCGGTACAGAATGTCTGTTATTATTTCTAAACAATCGACAATTGTTATCACCAATATAAATGACTAAATCAAAAGTTTTAACGGCACCCAGCAAACACAAAAAATCGCTGTTATGTAACTTAGATTAGAACAGATCAACATGACATAATAATGAGATCCAATCTACATTTAACTGTTATTTAAAATTTTAATATTCATTCCTGCCATAATTAACGACTTGTAAATTATTGGGTCATCAAAAGTGTGTCCGTTAGGTCGTAAGGCGTAAAAAAGTCAACCCCCAATTAAGGCGTATCTCAAAAATGTATATATGAAAGTTATTAAAATTTATAAACATTACGATTATGTGTGTTCGCTGTATAAGTAACAAAAATTTCATCTCTTCAGAGTAACTGTAATTGATATGAAAAAATGGCTTACTCGCATATAAACGGCGACTTGCAAGCTTGCATAACGTATTTCTCATTATAAATATGCCTGGCGTGTCCCCTATGTGAAATTGTTATTTTCTTAACTTTCTTCCTGGCGAAGCTTCTATTCGGAATGGATTCAGCAACGACCAATTCGACTCTACCAAAAGAGCCTGTTCCAAGAGTGCCTATGACTTTCAGGTCAGAAAGTTTAAGTTTCAGGTACTCGCTGGTCCATTGTATATTGAGAGATCGTCTTCTTAATTCGTAATCCTCGATCCAATTTTTATTTTTAATAGACTCAACGTCGCCAAGATAATTAATGAAGGATCTGGAAACATCTAGCAAGGTAAAATTTTTCTGCTGTGTAAAAGATGAAGATTAATATTTACATATCTATATGTATATACCTACTCTCTGTCTATCGTGAAGCATTCGACGCCAGGTGGCATTGCTATGACGTTAGCTTGACGACGTTTATCGGCATTGTCGTAGAGAGCCTTTTCGCCAAAATATTTTCCCTTGCCAAGAATCAGGGGCGATTCGTTCTCGCAGAAGTTTAATTTGACCATAACGTTACCACCGTTTATTATATAGAACTTGTCGCCCAGCTCGCCCTGGCGAATTATCCACGCGTTTCCTGGAAAGAATTCCTGCAGAGTCAATCGTGAACGATCTTTGTAAAGCGTCCCGATGTATACTCACGACATTGATGAGGTCGGATATCTTGGCGAGGACCTGATCCGGAAGAGTCTGCAGGATCGATATGCGTCGAAGAAGACGTACGTTGTCCTCTACGTTTAATTGGGCAGATTTTATCATTGCCGCCATGAAGGCTGATCTGTCTATGACCCAAACCTTTCCACCCTTTTTTACTACAAATTTATATCGTTTTTTTTTAGACAAATTATTTATTTCTCTTCTACTCCATACTGATCGAATTTACTATAGTATCATTATTCTTTACCATCGATTGAACGCATCCTCTTCATATTGTAGAGCAAAGCAAGCTCACCGAATGCGTGACCTGGTCCAAAACTTCCCTGATAATCTCCACCATCGTAAACTTCAAATTCACCCTCCTCTGAGACATACAGATGAGTACCTGTAATCATGATTGTCTGAATTGTACATAAATTAATTAAATTGTCAAATGGAATAATCAAAAATATATATTTACCAATATCACCCTGCTTTATTATTCTAGTCTTCGGTGATATTATTTGTGGATACATTGCTGAGATAATAGCCTGAATTTGAGCGTTATCTAAATTACTTAGAAATTCGTTTCTCATAATGGCCTCCTTGATCCTCTCTCGCGTTCTGTGAATTTTATATAAATTTTATTGGGTTTCATTAAAATAAAGAAGGACGA
The DNA here is from genome assembly GCA_030142285.1 of Calameuta idolon. Lineage (NCBI taxonomy): Eukaryota > Metazoa > Arthropoda > Insecta > Hymenoptera > Cephidae > Calameuta > Calameuta idolon. Next base: position 617,228 of record JARQSV010000113.1, read on the forward strand.
TAATACATTTATTCCATAGGTGTTATCATTTTTGCAAGATTTTTTTCAGCAGATTTTGTACCAAAAATTTTTTTACTTTTAGATTTAAATGGTACGCAACTATTTACTTGTTTATTGAGTCAAGAATTTATATATCATATAATTAATAGAGTAAAGTGGCTATTTCGGAACAGTCTGTAATTTGGATTAAAAAATTTCAAATGTTTCCCAAGTCATCTGCATCGTTCCTAAATGAATTTTTTTTTTCACCACCGTCTCTAATTATCCCTATAACATCACAATAAATGTTTAAGTTGGCACAAGTTGCCATTGGTAATGTACGTACAGGCATCTTTCAAATAACAGTCTGCGAAATGAGAGTCTTCTGCGCGAAAAATAAAAGAGAGTTAAACAGAACTACGTAATTATGTTTGACATAACTACCTGTTATTTTTCAATGAGCATTGCCACGAAGAAATGTGAAGAAAATGTAAGTCAGCTGATGAAAATTCGTTTCGAAATTTAGAGCACTATAAAAAGTTCAAATATCGAAACCGTAAGTATAAACGAAATATTTCATAAGAAATCAAAACCCAGTATCCCAATTTAACTTACGATAATTGACTCAGTAGATCATTACGCCACGTGACTAAAAGCAAAGGTATGTATAGACATAGGATTATCAGCGTGCACACGCCTTCTTAATTTTATTCACATACAAAGTCATGGTCGAAGTCGAAAAAAATAATCCGAAATAGACACTTTATCCAAATGTCAGGTATTTTTATGTTTCATCACGTGTATACATATATATCTTTGTTTACTTACTTAAAATCCTTCTTATAACTTGGAATTCGCTTCCTCAGTGTATCAGGAACTTCACCGATAACACCGACTTTTCTCTCGCTATTAGATAATCTGCGATACACTTCATGACACGCTTTTCCCGTTTCCCGATATTGATTAAAATTATAAAGTCCGCCAGAAGTGCCGAAAACTGAAAATTTCATGATAACGTGCACGAAAATCACATATTCATTCGATCACCAATATCTCCTAGTTGGTCTCTGCGACAGAATGAATAAATAATTTTGTATAAATACGTCAAATTTTTGACATCCACACATCACAAGAGCATTAGTCAATTTTGCATATAATTAAAAATGTATAAATATACAAATACCAAACTGTCGTTGTTACATTAAAAATAATTTTTATTGACATTTCATTACTCACCAGGAATTTTATTATCTTTACAGCTTATCCGTATGGATTACCAATGCGGAGTGGTTAAACACATTGAACAAAACAATGATATAATTTTTTAAAAAATTTTGAAAAAAATCAAAAAATAAAACCAAGAAAAATATTTAAGATAAAGATAGAATGGAACAAGACTTTGAGAAATAAACACAACTATAACGATATCGTCGGCTACCCTAAGCGAAGCGCAATGTCACGAATGACACAATCGACTGGATCGATTCTTCATCGGTCAAAAAAAAAAGCTTAAATCTTATCTTCGGAAAATAGTAACGAGATAATATGTTGGACATCACTCTTTTTTTATTATCTAACCTACACGCATGAGCGAACGATGCATAAGCTGAGCGTTTATTTTTATTACACACATATATGTATGTATATGTATTGGTATCGGGAGATGTAATGCGCGTAAAAAGCTTTACGTTAGGTTAAGGTAGGATAGAATTCCAGTGCTGTGATGTCCCAAGATTTTTTTTTTTTTAAAACGCATCAGCTCGCTATTGTGAACGCCGCTAAACGGATTGGCACATACATACATGTTGACCTACCACAATATAATTATCGTCACGACAAACAACGTATTATATGTAAAATGTAATGTTGTAATAAATTTATGATTTATTTTTATATAACAGAGCTGTTACATTGACGTTATGCAAAAGAGTCCGAAATAACAGCTGATATGTACCTTACACGTAATATTACGTTTAGTGCAATTAGCGTCCACTTTAAAATTAACATTACGATGCAATAACGACGTCATGTTACTCGTTGCGAATATAATAAAAATTATTTATATTTCGTAGCACTGATTTCAGTTACTGTAGCAATAATTATTATTGCTGAATGTGTCATTTAGCTGTGTTATTTTTTAGGCTAGAAATTCTAATACAGTGGGACTCTGATAACTCGAACTTCTGTAAGTCCAAAATCTCTATAAGACCATGAATCTTCGAATTTTTTAATGCTTCACCGCTATAGCTTAAAAACCTTGATAGGTCGGAACTACGATAACTCGAAACATATATCGTTTCCCTTGAGTTCAAAGTTATCGAAGTTCCGCTGTATCGTATGTAGCTAAAACTAATATATATATATATTTTATATATATATTATATGTATATGTGTCAGAAGGCAGTTGCCAGGACTTTTTTTCTTGGGTATTGACAGTTATGAGGACAATTGGCATTTTCCAGGATGGTCGTGGAAAAATGCTATATGTAACGTATACTTCCGGGCCCATTATGCGGCATTCACAACGAATTTTATAATAATAATTTTGTTATGTTTAAAGTAAAATTAATATTCAACTATGATCATTGTAGCTTTTATAGTTAAATTTAATAAAAGTAAGAACATACATATACATTTTCTTGTAATTTCAATTATAATTAAGTGACTATATCATTATTGCTGTAGACTCATAATATTTTTTTTATCAATGTAGTACAAGCAAATAATAAATAATGATTACATATGCACAATCTTAAAATGCCAGACTGAGTGATATAATAGTTATGAAACACGTGATATGCATAACTATTACATCTCTCAGTTAGATACTGGAATATTTTCGATGTATAAGTTTTACTTATTGTTCACCGAAATGGCATTAAATCAATGGATTACTCTGTCTCACAGATTCGAATTTTTTCTAAAGCGCAGCATTCTCAAAATAAATTCCGATTCTATTCTGCCGATTATTTTCGATTTTTTTTTGTAATTGCTCGTAATTAAGACAAATGTAGATGTTTATCGATTGCTATTCCAAAAAGCATTACGAGTAAATGATTCTTGTTCGAGTTTATCTTGAGGTCTTTGTTTGAATGTTTTTTTTTAAAATAAGCTGATAAGATTCTTTGACGTTACATGTTGATTTCTTCGCTTAATCGCGCATACCAGTGACGTAATTGTTTACACGTCAACCATTATATTTTTCTTATAATTTGATTGGCCGTCGTGAAATTTCTTAAAACGCGATTACGATTAGATATATTTTATGATACAATTTCTAAGTCCTAGGAAATATCCTGAATCATTAAAAAAACACGTTATTAATTAGAAAAAAAAAATGAAAAATTGGAAGAGGGGTGGAAGAGGGATACAAAGTACAAAAGTACAAGGGGATCTGAAAATCGTCAAAATCCTTAAAAAAAGGAGTTGTGACGTACAAGATTGCAAATGAACAATAGTGAATGTACAAGTAGTATGTACCAATAAGGCATACGTAACGATGATATTAGATTAAGAAAGTAGCGAAGAAAACCAAAAAGTAAGCGAATAGGAACTATGTGAAAGGTGAAAGAAATCGTATAATGAAAACAATAAATACTAATTTGAAAGAAAAAGTAAATACGATAATTTTCATTAAATACTTTCTCCGATGACATCAGTTCTTACGAGAGTTATTTCGTGCACGTCTTAATCTATAACTCCCATTGATATCCCTTTGACAGTTATTAATCACTCTCACGAAATTAGACACCTGTTATCGTTCACATATCGCGCGATAATTTTTGCTGGTCTACGCAGCAATACCTATTCAAAATAATCAGACACTCATGATATACACGTACATATCGCTTTAAATAATTGACAGGTAAGATTAATGTGCAAATAAAATGATATACTTCATCGAGATTTTTGTGTCAAGGCGCAATTGATTTTATGTGTACAAAAATCTTATATGTTTAGAGTCATATAGTTTGGAGCGGAAAGCAAGCGTGATAAATCAAATATATCAAATCAAATGAAAAATAAATCAATCAAAAATCTTATATGTTCAGAGTCATATACATACCATATATAGTTTGGAGCGGAAAATAAGCATGGTAAATTCGAGAAGATTTTATTAAAATATATATACAGGTATATATATTCAGTAGAAACGCACCACCTGAAGTTAGCGCGCCCATTTGAGTCGTATGATAAAGCCATATTCAGGTGGTGCGTTTGGGCTGAATAACCTGGTATATAACATATCTGTGTAATACCATTTCAAGTAGGAAGTTTGAAGTTGCCGAGTCTTGAATGAGACAATATTTTAATAGTTTCAACGTGTGTAATGGAATTCAACGATAATCGAAAAATCCAGTTAGGTTATGGAACATAATTACATCTACCCAACGACTTGTACCTACGTATCACTGTAATGTTAAGTAGCTAGATTGTTAAGGTTCATCTACATTTTATTATTTGTACGTGAAATGCTCTCACAGTTGATTCTCTCTACGCGCCCATCTATCGGAGGTGTACATACGTGTTTCGATCCTTTCCACTATGAAAAAATATGTATAGTCAGATTTTCTCTGGATTCTTCATGTACAGTCTAAACCAATTTTTCCACTTGGCTTTTGCTTGAGGGAAAGCTTAATCAGCTAGTCTTAATTATAATAACTTACAATCTTAACCTATAAATGTTAGTCGTTCTACCTTTTCAGACAAGCAATTTTTGTTTTACTTTACTGCAACGTTAGCAGTCTTATGTAAAGTAAACTAGGCACTATTTCATTCGAAAGACCACTGCAAAGGTTGTGTCAGATACTATCCTTTGTCGCTGTTGAACGCGTTAACTTCAGGTATCCTACTTCAGGCGGAACGTATAGTATATATCTACATACACATGTACGTAAAACAAATACCATGATGAATGACAATGTATCATAACTGTCAAGTGAAATTGAATGGCGTATAAAACAGCAATAATACAGATAAATCATCGTAATTCGATTTCCATGATAGTATAGGGTGGCCACTGAAAGACTGAAGGGTTTGAAGAGATTTTTGTTTTATATCATTCAGTCTTTCACTAGCTACCCTGCGTACAGCTTGTAGTATTGAGTATACATATAGTTTTTTGATTTTGTGAATTCAACTTTAATGATCACTTCTAGTCGAAAAATTGCTTGATGTACGTGAAAGCTACTCTGTCCAGATCATTATATAAAAAAATAATTACAGTATTACCTCTGTCCTTGCACTCTTGATCTTTGCTTGTCTTATTATACCTTTCGTCGAAACTTTAGGTTTGTGATAAGCGGGAGCTGGACCCGATTCTGCACGAAATAACTAAATGGTTAATCCTACATAAAACTAGGGGAGATTATGATTTCATCGGCCCCTTGGTTAGATAATTTTTTATGATTGTATTTTTTAGGAGAAGCAAAATAGTGCATGAGGCTCAGTGAGCTAACTCCTCTAGTTTATGTAATACAGAATTTTTTAGATTACTGATAACAACTGACCCACGACAAATGATCAGCAGCGGCGTGGCCCATCGCAGCATTGAAATATTGTGAACGATTCTTTTGAACTGAAACACCATCAGAATCAGTAACAATATATAACATTGGTTTGAATTTGTTCCACTTTTGTCAAATTTTCTAAACTAAAGATAATAATTATTGCATCCTTGTTTTCCAAGTCAAGGATAATACAAAGAACAATCGTCAGATTAACTGGCGCTTTGAAAACCGACCTATTATTTATTTCTGACTGCACTCTTCGAAAACTATAGCAGCTAGCGCAATAAGCCTCATACAATATTTTGTTCCTCTTGAAAAATACAACCATAGACAATTGTTAGGTAAAGGGCCCGGAGAAATTGTAATCTCCCCTTACTCCCTGTAGAACTTAGGTGCTCTCAAGCAGTGGAGTCAAGTATCGCCCGATTGGTGTCGGTAAGACAGACAACTGTAAAATGTTTATTTCTCTTTCCTTTCAAATACGTCATTGGTTCATTGTTGTTTCACGGATTTTGATAGATGCACAATTAATTGAACTGCTTGGTATGCATCGATAGAGGTTATACTGTATGTTTAACGCGAAACTCGATTCGGCTTTATTCGACACTCTTCGGGTGCATCTGCAAGAAGATCGAATTCGATGTCTCTGTAGCCGAAATAACGTGGCCAAATAAATAATTCTTCTTATTGCATTAATATTCTTTTTCCCTTCGATGTTTAAACTCTCATCAGAACTCCATATCCCAGCCGGAAAATTCATCAGGTGGTACTTCTCGGTCCGGTGGATATCTTTCGAAATTTCTTGTGTCAACGTGGCTGCGTATCTGTAAAGAAATAGAGAGAGTATAGAGAAAGTGCATTTTTATACTATCGTGTAAATTTCTTGCAGATAAATTATGTATTTTATTCCTGACCGTAGGAACGATCGGTGCTGGTAGACTTAATCTCTGCAAGGCTTGCCAATTGAAATCCGAGAACCACCTATAAGAATATGAATAATTATAATAATGTTTATATAAATATATATATATATATTGTCACGTAAATTTATATAAACTCACTTGTGATCTCTGATATCTTGAATACCATTTTTTTGATAACCTAATCGCTCAGACGGACTAAGTCGTAGGAGTTTTTTAATAAGATTATTAGCATTTTTATTAATAATACTAGGTATTCCAACCATATCTATGCCCTTTAGAATTTTATTGTAGGTCGTCATGTGATCTGGACCTCTGAACGGTGGTTTACCAACTAAGAGTTCATGCGTGAGGATACCCAGGGCCCAATAATCTACGGCTCTAGAAACAAAATAAAAATAATAATGGGCCTTATTAATTAAACAAATAATAAAAGGTGTACCTAATTTATATTTATAAACGCACCTATCGTGTCCTTTGTTCAAAATTATTTCAGGGGCCACGTATTCAGGTGTCCCAGCGAAGGTCCAAGTCTTATCTGGACCAATTTTCTTACTAAATCCAAAGTCCACCTAAGACACATATTAAATATATAATAAAATTGAGGTACAGTCTATGATGAAAATAAACCAAACATCTATCCTTACCAATTTCAAATAACCACGAGTATCTAGCATGAGATTTTCAGGCTTGAGATCTCGATAGACAATATTAAGAGAATGAAGATGGTCCAGAGCCTCTACCACACATCCCACCATAAATTGTGCTGTGTGATCATCGAAATATCTTCTTCTCTGTAACGTCGTCCACACGTCACCTCCCAGACAAACTTCCATAAGGAAGTATACGTATTTGTGATCCTTGTACGTTTGATAAAGCCTAGTGAAAAGTATTAATTTTAAAAAAATGTTCCGGGCACATAGAAAATTTTGGAAAATTTGTACAATTTACGTACACAATGAATCACTTACTTGCAAATGAACGGCGAATCGCAAGCCTGCATAATATGTTTCTCATTGAGAACATGTTCCTGCTGTTGCTGATCAACCATCACCTTCTTTTTGAGCTTCTTCAGGGCAAAGCTCTTATCAGAATCTGAACGAAGTGTTACCAATTCAACACGACCAAATCCACCGACTCCTAGAGTACCTCGCACCTCCAAATCCGACAGAACCAAATTCGAGTAGGCATTGGTCCATCTTTTTGGCGTCAGAGAACGTTTCTGCTTTTCGTATTCCGCTAACCAATCCTTATTGCGAATAACGTCGAGACCGCCCAAGTAATTTAAAAAGGTGCTATAAGATGATAATTTGATAATTAAACATTTTTATTCATACTTTAAGGGATATAAAATAAAAAATGTTTTTCGTACTCACGTTCTGTCCAAAGTCAGACATTCTACACCGGGAGCCAGAGCAATGGCGTTTGCATGCCTTCGATTTTCACCCTCGTCATCGAAAAGTGCCTTTTCACCAAAATATTGTCCTCTTCCAAGTACCAGTAATTCTTCCTCACCATTGTAGTCGGTGTCCTTTGTTATCCTTACGTTACCTCCGCTGATTATATAGAATTTCTCACCACGCTCACCCTGCTTGACTATTCGCGCAGCAGCTGGGAAAAATTCCTGCACGAGTGTGTTGAAGTTCGTTATGGCTCATAGAGAAAAAATAATGTTCAAATAAAAATTTGAAACACTTACGACGCGTATCAGATCCGAAATTTTTGTAAGGACGTGTTCTCTGGGTTCAGGTAATTTTTGAAGAACGGACACTCGTCTGAGGAATCGTATGTTGGCTTCCAGTCGTTCCTGGGCGCTTCTCATCATCACAGTAAGAAATACAGATCTGTCCAGGACCCATACCTTGCCACCTTTTTTAACTGAAATTTAAAAGAGCTATTTGTAGGACCAATTTCACAGTTATCTGTACTTCATCATTCATATAGGACATATGTGGTACCGGTTATGGAACGTAGTCTCTTTGTATTATACAGCAGTGCCAATTCTCCAAATGCTACACCAGGACCAAAGCTTCTCTGGAACTTGTTACCATCATAAATATCAAATTCACCCTCGGCCGAGACGTACAGATGAGATCCTAAAAAATGATAAATTAATCCCTAGATTTTTGTTCGATAACAAACAAAAATAATAAATCACTAAATTCATACCTATATCTCCTTCTCGAATAACTTGAGTACTCGGGGGTATCTGTTTAGGGTACATGGCAGAAACTAGAGCTTCCACCTGGTTCTCTTCAAGATTACCCAAAAATTCATTTTCGAGAATAGCTCTCTTGATTTGCCGCCTCGATCTAGAATGCCAATGACAATACTAAAATTTTTCAAAATTTATCATTAATACCTTACGTACCTAGAATCTTTCTCATAAACGGGCGTCGGAGCCGAGGGTGGCGTCGGCGTCCTTCCAATGACACCGCCCCTTGGATTGTGCGTCGGATGTTGTGTCAGCTGCGGCGTCGACGGCTGGGAGAATTGTTGTTGATCTTGTTCAGTTATCGGTGGCGCCGGTGCTCTGGCCTTGGTATTAGAGTGTAGCGTCTTTATTGGACCATTCGATACAGTAATAACCGGCACAGGTCGTATCTGCAAGAGACGTCAGAAAGAATTGAATAAAAAATTACAATAGAAATGATAACACACTTAATAGAGTAAAATTTAATATTTATTTAAATAAAATTTTACTTTCAATAAACTCACCACGCTATTGCTAATATCAATTTCACTGGAACGTTTGTAGCTCATGGCTATTGGTTCTCTTGCGCTGCCATTCTATAAAAAAGACTGTATATCTTATTGACTCATAATTAACGTGAATATTTATATAAAAAGATAATTAACCATTTGACCACTACTCATCCCTGCTGATGAATCATCGTTTCCTGGCAGGGGAGACAAATTCATGCTACCCCTTTGCGCCAGGATGTTTGCTCTTGGAAAGCACGAAAATCTCATCATGTCTTATTTATTTCCTGCATTATTCGGTGGAAGAACAGCCTTCGGTCGCGCCTTCTGAAAATACAAAATGATCTTACTTTTTTATAAATTTGAAAAAAAGAAAAGAACATTTCTCTTTCTTCCCTGCTCACTTCTCATTGCGCTAGCTGTCTCACGCAAACTTTGTCCCAGATCGTTTCATTATCGTACAACTTCAAGGCGTAACGCATATACGGGGCACAAAGGGAACACAAAAGAATCCTGTTATATATTATCACAGAACTCAAAGCAAGTGCGAAGCACGTGGCTTATTCTACACGGCCAATAGTCACATGGTTATGCTAATGATTCAGCAGGCAATATTGTGTTACGCTGACAGGACTTGTTAACACAATTTCACGTCATTGGTGTGGCCGAAGTATATTTACAAATGAAATAGAAAGAGTTGATACCAATTTTTCGAAAATGACTCTGTATACGAGGATATTTAAAGCTTTGAAAGTAATTCACCCTGAAAAGGACGTTATGCGAGTTTTTGAGATGACATGGAAAAAGAACGATTAAAAAATATCATTTTTTTTTTGTATAATTATCACTTTACGTAAAATAATAATTTAATGGTCCTAATGTATTAGGATCGGTTCGTTAAAAATTAAAAAAAGGTCCTAGTACGTAATGGCACGTTTTATTTGCTCTCGGTCTCGCATAACGTACGAGTGACGTCATCTGATAACCAAGATTACACGTAAGCACGAGTCGGTGTTCTTTAGGAAAACAAGGCCTTGTGAAATCTTATTTTGCAAGATTGCTATTGTTCCTACAGCAATCATAGTGCTAATTGTGATTACAAATAATCGTGCGTATTTAATTATGGTATACTTGGAATCCTAGACTAAGTTCGATAGTATCGCTTATAAAGTTATTATACGATATTCTGATATGTTTTCAATGATAAAAAAATCGATCGATCATCGATCGATATTTCGACATCATATTTCACGTAATTAAAACTTCCGGCTTTCTTGCTTTTTTTTTTATTCAACCTCGTGTCCGTCCAATGCGAGCTTAAGGCGATTCGTGGGCCTCAGGCTGGTTAAATTATTGATAAATTTTTTAAATCATTTTTGTATACTGTTTTTTTTCATGTGTCCTTAATGCAAAGAAAAATTGATACGAAATTTCCAAAAACATTAACTAATTAACGTTAATTTCCGAAAAGGTTCATTTTCGTGGAGATTTTTCAAACAATAATACGTAATTACATACGGTTTTTAATGCGGGACCACTTATTGTATTTCTCGAAAGACGATCTACAAATTGACCGTGTAGATGATTG
>JARQSV010000113.1:628027-639168 GCA_030142285.1 Calameuta idolon
TACATACGGTTTTTAATGCGGGACCACTTATTGTATTTCTCGAAAGACGATCTACAAATTGACCGTGTAGATGATTGGTAATTTTAATCGTTTTAAAAAAACTAGCCTGTGTTTTTAACCAGCGACAAAAATTTCTTCATAAATAAACGGCTATAATTATTAAACGGTCAAGATTATCAAATAACTGGGCGGTAAATTCGTAAAGGCCTATTTAAGAAACATACCGACCCATGTCTCAATAAAATAAAAAAAATATTACAGATTATTCTAGGAAAAAAATTGAAGAAGAAAACCTTTTTTGGAAATTGACATTAATCATGCAATATTATTGTAAATCCATCCCTATGGTTTCTCTGGGTTATGGCCACATTTCATAATACAAATCAGCCTCTACTGCAATCAAATAATTCCATAAGACTCTGTGAAAACGATAGAAAATATTTAACACTGATTTCTCTGGTGCGAAACCCTCGTTGATCGATCAGAAAAATTGATTGAATCACATTAAATTTTTTTATAGAAAGTTAATATTATAAAGCTCCATTAGAGTACATAATTGTTATTTCTACAAGGTGATTACAGATTTATCGTCATCAATGTCGTTCATCGATGATAGGTCGTTGATGATTATCAGAATTATGTTTCCAGAAAAGTGCATGATAACAGGGTGAATCTTTATGTCCGATAGATACTGATTCCCAGTAATTGAAGAACGATTGAGATATAAATGCAATAAGTGAATATAATGATAATGAAAATTGTTTTTTTTAACGTCGGGCATTAAATTTAGATTTTCGGTGGTGCAATTCATCAGAGAACTTATGGTGAACAAGTGTCGATAAGATTGAAAAATTTCCGTCTTGATATTGAAACTGGTATGGAACTAATTATTCATTTCCTTCCTCCTGCCTTACACGATACATCATTTTTTTCATAGATTAATTACGGTACACAATATATTGCTCTTATGTCTGATTTTTTTCTTTCTTTGTTTCTCACCTTGATTTATAAAACATTTATGTTTTTCATATATTCTTTCTCACTCTGTATTGCCTCGAGGTTATGAGTCGCACTTACGAAACGCAACGCGCAATTATACTGGACGCACTAAACATAGTTATTTCTTTACGTGTAAACGACCAAGAGTTCTGACTAGAAAAAATCATTTTGTTTTTCCCTCGAGCTGAAGAATTCACAACCGGAAGTAAGGATGTACAGTTTACAGGAAGATTCTTAATTGCATAATTTTCCAAAAAATCAAGATTATGAGAAAGGATGCCATTCATTTATAGCTTGAACATTTTACTATACGTAGTTTCGAAGATATTTACTTATCAGTAATGGATTATCAGTGTCAATAAAATAATATCGATATGCAGAAAATTTTAAGAGAAAATCGAATCGATCGGCCGAACTAGTTAATTTTGACATTGTCATTTCCGGTGGCGGTACCTCAATTACAAAATTTCTTCGGAAATTAATTTTTCAGATACTAACTATAGATTTTTGTTGTACAATAATGCATGGGTATTAAATATGAAACGAAAGAAAAAAATAGGAGATTAAAGTAACCATACATCTTGATTGCGCATATATTTTCTTGTAAGTTTTGAATATATAGTGAAATTAGATTTAAAAAATTTTGATATTGTATAAAAAGCCATATCAATGTTTATTCTAAAAAAAAATAATGGCATTAAGGCAATATTTTTAGTTTCAGATAAAAATCCAGATGACATGTCATTATCGACAGTATGAAAGCTTATCGATTTTCGGTCGATTGATCGACGATAATAGGTTAAGATTATTGTGAATCAAGACCAGAAGACTCACCATGCAGCGCCAGCGTGTAGATTTAACTTAATAAGAAGAAGCTGCAATATAGCTCGTCTCGTATACTGAACTGATGATTTTTTCGTTGAACAAAGACACTGAAATCTTATCTATCTGATAACGTGGCGACGTAGTATCAACAGGTATACCTACGTGGATATTGTCTATAAAAAGTGATATAAAGTTTTTACCAAGTGTCCCTGTTCAATTGGGTTTCATACTAACTCCTCCTAAACGTGACGTCACTCCTTGATAATGTTTAACCAAGAATCACGTCTTCCAGACGTTCAGCCCTTCGTGGCTCAATAATTTTGCACGTTTTGAAGACATAGTTACGGCCTGCTGACTTTTAGCCTAAGAAAACGTTGCCAGACAATAAACTTGAGCCCGCGCGACTGTCGACCAGGTAAATGCTAGGTTAAGTAGCCAAGCGCGTTTTCAGCGATCCGTCGGATTTGGCGGTTTTACGTAAAAGGGCAAAAAAATTGTTCGGCATTGTCAAACGATAAGGTAGCGGCATACCAGGTACACAACTCTTTACAGTCGGCATGCCAAACTGCGCTAACCTTAGTTACACCTATGTTTGCACTTATATGAGATAAACGTTACATTATTGATATAGCTGAGCCAATGACGTAGGATACGTGTGACAACCAGGCAAATTTAAAATTGAAAAACGATCGAATAATTAATCCGTATATCACGCGTTATTGTAATTTATTGTATTATTTTTTCTAATTTCCCTCCTTTGTTTAATATTTGTACCTCAATTATCGAAGGAGTACGCTTCTTTTTCATGTGTGTATAGAGATTTATATGAATACTAATCAAATTGACACTTGTAGATTTTGTCAAACTTCTTCAGATACAGTGTTGAATGTAGTTATAATATTGACTGTACATTGCAGACTATACATAATGTGGCACACACCTGTTTCAATGGAGGCTGCTGTTTGACTTCAGTACGTTGACGTAATCGGTTTATAACAGGGTCGCTGAAAACTTCATGTTTCTGACTTTTCTTTTTGAGTAGAGAACAAATGGCATCATGGATTCTCTATGGAGGTATTGCCGAATGATAATGTTTGATTGTCTCGCTTAAATCATTTATAGAAAATATATAGATTGAGTATAAGTCCTTTAAATTTTATCTATATTATTCACTATTTTATTATCGTACGTAATGTTATTAGAGTACTGTATAACTTTCTTCGCGTTTATATTTTAATTAAGAGATGAATTCTTCTTTTTTTAACTTTTCTTCGTTCCGTGGTTATTTAGCAATTCTTTTAACACTTCACTGTAACTTCATGAGCACCAAAATTCTCATAGTCATGAGATCACACTATTCGACTATTGTATTCTCTGAAAAATAATGAAAAACACTACAGAGAGTAGCTTAAAGACGAAACCCAAACAGGTTTATCAGTTTTTGGAAATCCTTGTCATTACTTAAAAAAAAAGAAAACGTCTTCCCACCATTTTTCATAAATAATTCAGAATCGTGTTAAAATTTATAATTTATGTGAAGGCTGATGATTCATTCAGAAAAAATCGAATTTCTATCGTACAAGGAATACGCCTTGCTTTCGGCATGCCGGCTTTCGTGCTACTAACCGAAATAAACGCTCTCCGTTCTGACGGTGATAGCGCTGCGAGTATCGGTAATTATTATCGTTTGACACCTTATCCGAACGATATAACGGGTGAACACTATTTTCTTGACAAACATCGATTTCCTAATAATCCTCTTTGCCCTGTGTATTCCTAAATTATTAAACCGCAGAATGTACATACAGTTTCTGTCGTTGAGCAATAGATGGAAAAATTTAAGAAGAACTCAAAACGTGTAATTATGAATAAATAAGAGAAATTTCCACGAAACGAAACACCGCATAAGTCGCGTAAAAGAATTCTCTGACGAAATAGTTATGACTTTAGATATTTATTAGGTATTTACACCGGCGTAACCGCGGCGAATTATGTACACAAAATGTAAATCTATAATACAACGTCTAACACTCCTTTAACATTAGAAAAATAGTTCCACGCCTTTGTCACGCTTACGAAACCTATTAAGGAGACAAAGGAATTATTTACATAGAAATATGGAATATTTTCGTTTTCTGCTGGTAAAATAGACGCTTAATAATCTCATTATTTTTTCATCGGCCGTCCAGCCTTCCAACATACTTGGAACGATCGCATTTATGTTGGACCTCTCTAACTTAATTAATTAAAATACTGAGTATTTGGATAATATCGAAATATCATCGATGGATCGTCATAGAAATATTTTCGTCGTGTTAGGTTTTTTCTTTGGTGTCTTCTGACGCTCTCAGCATCGCCGAGAAAAAGCCCATTGGTCTTCTCATGAGATCCTTTGGTGGTCCATCCTCCACGACTTTGCCTTCGTCGAAAACTATGACCCTGTCGCAGTCCAATAGAGAGGCGACTCTATGCTGAAATAGAGTAACAGAGATTGTGACCATGTTTTTCGTTAACAAATTTAAAAGTCATGAGTCAATTTAGGGGACCCATATCGCGTTTGGCTAATCGTTTACGATCGATAGGCCTTGTCAAAAATGTGTGTAAATATAAGAGTGTCAACAAACCGCTATTGTGATTACTGTTCTACTTTTGAACGCTAATGAGGCAGCACGCAGTAATGACTGTTCCGTAGTCGGGTCCAAAGCACTAGTTGCTTCATCTAAGATTACAACAGCAGATTGACGCAATGCAGCACGCGCCATACTTAAAAGTTGACGTTGACCAGCTGAGAAGTTTTCACCGCCTTCTCGTACTTCAGAATCTATATAAATATTGATAGTGACGATCAATACAGCAAGTACAAATATTGACCAGTTATTCTGATTATGGAAAATATGTTTACTTAGTCCTTCTGGATGAGATGAGATAATGTCTTTTATCTGGGCCAATTCCAAAGCAGACCAGATTTCTTCATCCGTATGTTGGCATAAGGGGTCTAGGTTTTCCCTGTAAAAAATATGTTTCTTCTAAACCGTGGGAGGTTTGACAAAATATTTTTATAATTCGAATATACCTTAGATACGTACCTGACCGTCCCACTGAACATAATGACATCCTGGGGAATAGTGGATAGTCGTGATCTAAGGACACGTAGAGGAACCTGACGAATATCGATAGCATCCAGAAGGATACGACCTTGATTGATCTCAACCAACTGAAGGAGAGACATGGCTGTCGAAGACTTTCCGCTGCCGGTTCGGCCGCATATACCCAGCTGTGAATATATGAAAGAAAATAATATTCTTAGTAGTCGCTTAAAACGGCAAAGCTAACATTAGAGACTTGTGATACAATTACTTTTTGACCAGGAGGTATATGCAAGTTAAGATTTGCAATCACAGGCTCTCTCTGTGGATCATATCTTAGGGAGACAGATTCGAAAATAATTTCCCCTTTACTGGGCCATTCCTTTGGCACACTGTAACCTACAAACACGTTGCTTAGAACGATATTTTCAAGTATTAAAAATAATGTTACTTAGAGACTGAATTTGGGACATTTTACCATTCTCGCGATAATTTTCTTGTGGCGTTTTTGTATAGGCAGATAGACGCGCTACACTGCCCATGTACATTTCGATTTCGGATACGAATTTGACTACCCAGTTCAGATATATTGGCACTAACAAGGTGTAATTAACAGCTAGGCCAACAAGGGCTGGAGTAACACGACTGGGATACAATTGGGCGGATATGATTGCAGTAAAAATTGCAGCTATCACAATAACTGCACCTAAATAATCCTAAAATGTGGAATAAGTAATTAGATTTAATTATAAACTAAATTGTGTCTGATTCAGTAGGAGTTTTCATTACCAAAGCAATTCCCAGCCACCTGCTACTCGTGTTCAGAATAAGGAATGCGTTAGAATTTGAGTCTAAATGCTCGACCATGTCCTCCATAAATCGCGATTGCTGTTTAGAAGCTCTCAATGTCGTGAGACCAGCAAGTGTCTCAGAAAAATGTGCCGCAGCTGGACCACGAGTGCTAAAAGCAATAAAGTAACATTAATCATATACTAGTTAACGCTTAAAGAATTAGTTTTACCTTCCGTCGAGTCTCTGAAGTTCTCGTGCACTTCGCCTATAGAAACGTTGGAGGAAGTAATAAGCCATACAGGTTGGAAGTGCGGCAATCAAAAACCAGGGTGAAATTATGGCATTGACTAGCATGGCGGACCCGCAAAGAAGCATAAAAGCTGTGAGTCGCTGCACCGATGTAGACAATTTCTATATAAATTGAAAGATCATTGAGTAATCATGAGTATTTTTGGAATCTAACCTGTACGATATACCTTATCGATAACACCCATATCGGCACTGAATCTATTTAGTATCCTTCCGATCGGCGTGTGTTCGAAAAACAGTAACGGAGCCTTGAGAAGACCTGCGATGGCTTCTCGGTGAAGACGTCGCCGAGCTCTAGCACCAGCCCATTGTCCAACTGCATTATAAAGAGCCGATAGAAGGATAGATCCTACTGATAGGACTATGTAGATTTTGAAGTAAAAAACAGTCTGCGAATAAATTTTTTCATAATTTAATCATGAACTTTTTTTAAGTTATTAATTTATTTATTTTATCAATGTAACTCACGTCTTCGTGTCTACGTTTAAATGAGTTTGGCATACTTCCTTGATCTGTCCATCTACTCAACCATAAATCAGTATAAACACGAAGTGCCTGACAAGCCAAGGCTGCAGCAATGTAAGTGAGACCAGGTCCTATACCACCAGCCTTCAAATAATCCAGCCATACTACAGCAGTTACCAAACCACTAGTGTCTTCGCGAAGATCTTCCCCTTGGTTTGAACGATGAGAGCTCGAGTTTCCTGAAAATACCAAAAATTAAATATCGAACAATTCTGATATGGAAATTAATAGATTCATTTGTACTGACTATCATCCTCGTCGTCCCCATCATCCATGATTCCAGACTCCGTAGACAGAAGCCTCTTCACAGGATGATGATCCCACTCTTGCGTTGGGGTACTTCTGTAAGAATGTAATACCGCTTTACTTTTTCCATGAACTGTATGTAGTATCGTGACATGCGAAACCAAAGAATTTATCACGCTGAAACACGAAAATCATGCGATTCAGGCATTCGTTTGAAGATGCGCTACAAGTCTGTAAAACATACTTGTTCGTGTTCGTAGACATCAGTTTACGAAGTACACTTCGTTCCCTACTAAGTGTAGCCTCTTCTGAATTAAGGCTCACTATCCTGTAAGGCGCGTATACGTTATAACAATAGTGATTAATGATTTTAAGAAAATTTCACATACCTCCCAGAGAAGATCTGCTTGAGCATACTGTTATGCTGACCATTGTCAATGGTGTTGTATCTCTTCCTAAAGAATTAAGCAAATGACTTTCAGCACAAAATAATGTAATGATACATTTCTCATAATCACATGCAACATACCTGGGAACTATATAATGACTTTCTAATATAGTAGGAGTACTGCTCTGTCGCAAGACTGGTGGCGGATGTTTTGGTGGCTGAAGACTAGTGGCTCTTACAGCATTTCGATGCTTTTTTGATCTTCTTCGAACAATTCCCCATTCGTCGGTCGGTACTGGAAGATCAGTAAGGTCATGCGCAAGATATCTAGAACCTAACAATGTCGACCTCCTCATTCTGAGTGGAACGAAGGTTGGCGGTGTCTAAAAAAAAAAAATGAAATTAATGAATGATCACGTTGTAGAATTAATTACAAGGATTACCGACCACGTGAGCATCTTGATCAGTGCTCCAGGAGCCATCGCTGGTGTGTCTATGTCTAACGGTGATACCAATCCTTGATATCAATCTCACCAAGGACCACCGATCTCTAGCAGTTTTGTGTGCCCGATGTTGATCATCTTGCCTACGCGCAGCTTCCTTCCATTCAGCTGCCAATTCAGGATCGTGATCTTCGATCCAAGATCTAGATCCCACTGCACGAACTCTACATCCTTCCATAGCTACGATCTACAATAACAAAAAAAAAAACAATTTATACATTCTATTCGTGTCAATAGTTTTATACGTATAAAATGTATACCTGCTCGGCTGAAGACATCAATTCCAATCTATGGGTCACCATTATCACGGAACGACCTCTTCTAAGTAAGAGTCTTTGAATACCATGGTCAAAAATTTGTTGCCCCACTTGCTGGTCCAAGGCGGACAATGGATCGTCCTGAAAATATGAGCTTAGAGATTCTCTTCGCAAATAGGGATAACAGAGGAATTCGGTAATAATAGCCAAACCAAGATTATGGTGTCAGCATCGCTATAGATGGCTCTGGCTATTGCGATCCTTTGCTTCTGGCCACCGCTTAGATTTATTCCCTTCTCTCCGATCCTTGTCAAGTCTCGACCCGGCAGGATGTCCACATCAGGCTGCAGAGCACAGGCTCTTAGGACACTGCGATATCTTCTAGGACGATATTCAGAGCCAAAGAGGATGTTATCCCTTAGTGTTGCGTTAAGGAGCCATGGCTTTTGTGCTACGTAAGCCACTTTCGTACCCCTGATAAGAATATTGTTTAATGGTATCATCGGTACCAGTCCAATAGCTTAAATACTTACTTGGCCCATTCGACTTTTCCACTAACTTTGGATATTTCTCCAAGTATCGCCGAGAGTAAGGACGTTTTCCCACTTCCAATTCGACCAACGACTAGGGTCAATTTACCTAAATGATCATTAAGATGTAACATAATTCTTGACAAGATTTTACGTTTACTTAGGATGGTGTTATTTTACCTCGTGGAAATCGAAGATCATTAACTATTAGCCGATTGTCTTCGCAGCCCCAAGAGAAGATCCCGTCCAGCCTGACAACAAAATCTTTGAAATCGGAATCCTTTTCAAAAACTGTATCAGAAGATGATTCATGGGTTAAATCATCCTTTATATTTAAATGACAGTGATGATCCTCCTCTCCCTCTTCGATGTTGTCCAAAGAACCAAAAATTAATACACCCTGAGTGTTATTCGCCTCTGCCTATATCAGATAATGGACAACAGTTTTATTTACTTGAATTTTTTTAATTAATAATATATAGAAATACAGAATACTCACAACGCTGCCGATAGAATTGCTTTTGGAATTATCAATATTTCCAGTGTCATTTACTTCCTCATCAGGAAGTATATTCACAGCTTCCGGCAGGAGCAAGAAATCCTCGAGTCTCGTCGTTGAGATCTACAATATGAATTTTAGTGTCCACAGAGCTGTTTAGATACGGCGTAACGTTAATTTGTAATTACCATTGCGTTTATAATGATGGGAACTATAACGGGGAATATGAACAGTGGTACAGTCAGTTGTGAAAATAATGCCAGACTGGCAAAAACATTTCCAGCATCCAAATGTCGTTCTTCCACCCAAAAGTAAACGCCGAATGTGAACAAAGTCATCAGAACTGAGGAAGCGTGCGTAAGAAAAGCTGTAAAAAAATAAAGTTAATAAATCAAAGAACGTGCAAATATTCGTGATATAAGATTTGAGTACTAAAACCTACTAATCAACGCCCAGTAGAAAGAATCCTTGTCTAATAGTTTCAGTTCCTGATTCCTGGTTTGTCGGATTCTATTTTCAAAGAGATCCTCCCATGCTCTGAGCTTCACTAAACGCATCCCCTGAAGAACTTCATTGACTAGTCTGAGTCGTGAATCGCTCCTTTCCTAAAGAATTATTGAAGAAATAAAAAATGAAATTATACTCAAATCTACAAACTCACAAAATTTGAATCAATGGGAAACCTACTGTAATTGATTTTGAGTTGATCGACATTTTCTTTCCCAGATATAGCTGCATTGGAGTGACTATCAAGATGCAACAGACTGCACCGACAATAGCACTGATTCCCAATTTTAGATAAAGAAGAAAAATTATAGCAAAGATCTAAAAGAAATTATGATGATTTACAGTTTATTTTTTTAAAGCATATTCCCAATAAAATACCTTCAGTGGTACAGCCCAAGTGTAATGGCCGATCCAAAAGAAGCTCATTACGTTGTACGCATCTTCGGCCATTAAATTTGTCAGTGTTCCAATGTCTGCCGTTTGATGACGCTGTACGTCCTTCTCTTTTTCCTTTTCAGGGGGTTTCTCTTCCTCGATAATACTCCATGAGCAGAGTCTTAGAGCTTTATCATATACTAATGCCTATTTTGTTTTTAATTAAAAAGAAATTAGATGTAAATCAAGACTTTCTGATATGGATCGTTAAGATGACCTGATACAGCGATCAATTAAATTTGATTAACTTCACATACCTGAAGAGCAGTTCTGAGATGAATACCTTCGATATTTAGAATATGCGTCGACGCCTGGCTGAGTGTACTTTGTAAAATGGCAGCAAGAAATACCAAAACCCCCAAGAAGTATCCATTTTGAATTAATTGATGAATGGTAACAAAACTCTAAAATCCAAATTACCATCAGAATACAATTAACAACTCTTTACATAATCACAAAATTCCTGACCTACCCCATAATTAATATCACGATGTCCCAAAGTTGAATTTTGAGTAGCAGAAACATAATCAATAATTTTCGAAATGGCCATTGGTCCCACAAGAGTCGTAGCGTCCCCTAATAACTTAAGAACACCGCCAATAGTAAAAGCAAACCAAACTCTTCTCCAGTAGCATCTCCATAAGGACAACTTTCCATTTTTACATTTTTTCTGAAAAATAAAAGTTACTCCTTGACGTATCTCAAATTTTTTTTGCCGGAAATACCTGTCACCAAGAAGGTACATCAGGAACCACTTACTTTCTCATCCTCGTAAATGTTCCGAAATTTCTCAAACTGCACCTTGGTCGTTTCCGCTTCCGGTAACTCGCCAAGGTCGAGTAAATCCAAGGGCGCTTGATACCCCCGTGCCAAAAGTTTGACAACCCAGTGAAAAGTGAGTCTGCTGAGTAACGTCGAGCTATCATGCTGGTAGGAAGTCTGCATATGTTCGATGTGACGTACCGTGTACCGTTTACTTCTTCGCATCTAAACACGTCAAGAAAGTTCAAAGTTATTTATGAGAACGTAAACGCTGCCAGGTTATACTGTTTAGTCCTCGAAAATATTAACGTTGCAAATAAGCGTCACGGCGTCATATAAAAAAATAATATTTACCAATGACAGTGAATTCGCTATTTTCATTTAAAAAATCTATTCAAATTTCCCGCTACAATATACCGTTCAAATCTACCTGCACCAATTAGACATACCTAAAAATAGAACAGTATAAATATGTCCA